>JARYGA010053624.1:0-33319 GCA_030545235.1 Helianthus tuberosus
GAACGGGCGGCCGTGAACATTAGTTGTGGTGGTATCAGTTTGTTCATTAATTTGGCAGGGGAAATTCATCAGGACCGTAGTTAGGAAATGTTTATCAGAGTAAAACCACCATATTTTATATTAATAACCACATGGGTAAAACCCAAGTTTCTTATTACAACATAGGGATAAAACCTATTTTATTGAATTTAAAACATCGTCTTTTAGGTAACTTTTATAGCCACATTTTTCCAAGCCGTCAGTGCTCTCAAGCTGGCTTTCTTCTAATTTGGATTTCACATTTTGTTACCTGAAACGCGTTTTAAAATCATTTGTCAGTGGGAAATACTGGTGAGTGAATCCTAGTTTAATCAAGAAGAGTTTTATCAATTAACACAGTATTGAGAGCTATCACATTGTTTATTTCTACACAATTACTCATTCAGTACCGTCAATCCTGACTGGTGGGTCATATTACACATTAGCTAACTCATTGTCCAATTGTAACGTGTTCCACATTTTGTATACAAAACCCCCAACATACCGGCAGTAATTGAAGAATTACAAAGACTCAATCACTACTTAATCATATTGTAAAGCATTTAAGGTTTTGTAAAACAGTTCACAAAAAGGTTTACAAAAAGAGGATAAACTCACATTGTTGTCTTAGACTTCTTTTAGGGTTTCCTGGTGATTTATATATAATTTACACTGTAAGGATCGTGTTCGCGACCTAACTGAGTCGGTTCAGAGGAATTCCATCAAATACAGGTGCGGAAAACAAGTATTTGACTTATAAACAGCTGAAACTTCACTTTAACACTGATTTGTATTGATATGGAAACAATTACAATCAGTTCTCACACCGGCAGCACCTCGGTATGGAAATTACACAAATGTTACTCTTAATTTCGCTTGACACTAACCTCCTATATATAGGGAATGGGATTTCGCTTCAGCATAACTCAAGCGAAATCTTAACATGTTGATTTCGCTTGAGCTGCTTCAAGCGAAATCCTTTACATACACATTCCTTCAAGCGAAATCTTGCTAACTCTCTCTCATTCTCTCGTTCTACGTGCCCTGATCTATTCTAACTAGTCTAAGACTCGATACAAGACGAAGTCGACAGATGTAGTGCACCAACAGACTCCCCCTCAGATGTTGACGAGTCGACTATCGAGTCACAACAACACTGTATCTTCACATCTTCATTCTTGATCAGTCTCTGGGCTTTTCTCTCTATCTTCTTCAGACTCCCCTTCTCGATTTACTGGCATTCTTTTGTTCTTCAGTAACATCTTCAGGATCGTTGTCTAAACTACACAGGCTTTCAGAATTGATTTTCAGGATCGAAACTTGGCTACCTGCACAATCTTAACCCAGATATAAATTTTCTAATTTTATCACAAATCAAATACCTGAGTACCAACACATGACTCTCATAATCACTAAAACAAACATACAATTGCAACATCTCAGGCTCTCTCTCAAATATCTATGATGAACCACTTGAAGAAGATTAGATTTAACAAAAACAGTTAGATTTACACAAACACTCCCCCTCAAATGCTGCTCATCATGTTTAGCACTTGGAATTTTGAAAATCAGTTTTCCAACATCAGTTGTCGAAAATATTTTTGACTTTTTCAAAAATTATGCTAAAACACACACAAAATCTTTTTTGAATTTTCTGAGAGACTAAAATGCAGAAATAAAATATTTACAAACAATATTTTTGTGAGTTTGTGCAAGAGGATCATATCAGTTTCTGAGACAAATCACCAACACCGTTAAGCTTCATTTCATTTTAAGTTCTAAACAATTCACTTAGATTGTCAGTATATTGATCCACTTAAATTTTCACACAAAGTTCAATTGATCCGACATACGATATTAATGTTTTAAGTACTTAAACTTATCCGTGTGTCCCACTACTTGAATATACTCCCGTATCCAGATCCCAATATTCAGTCTTACAGGTGAGTATACCACAGATGATATCTGTCAGGGGAATAAATTATGCAACCGTGATAGCTCAGGTCAGAACTTCCGTTCAGCAGAGAGCCTAGTTGACTTTTAGGTGTGTCCCCTTTAGAGGATCTTTTGAATTACAACAACCATGATTAGCATTTTTCAATGTTTCATCATTTTTTAGCTGAGGGTGGTGCTATTTTTCAAGCAAGCAGAAAGTATTCTCCGGGGACTAGGCCATTGCTTCCGCAAAATCAGAAGTCCCGGGATAATACCCCAGATATCACTGAGCATAAAGACCTAGTATCTCAGAATAAGGGACCTTTCAAACAAGATTTCAGGGGTTACCTATATATCCAAGAAGTTTTGTTAACCCACAGAACAAGCAAGTTTGAAATTTAGGTTTATATCTCGTCACAATCTACTAAATGTGCAAAAACCTACTGACATATCCACAGTAAGATTGTTTATCACATTTTTCTTTACATTTCTTTAGCATGTTGTGATAGTCCACTGATGTACTATCATTTCCTCTTATATGCAACAGAACTCATTTTGAATTTTATCATGTTTTTGGCTTTTTCAAATTTTCAAATGTTTTTGGATTTTCTGAAAAATTTACTCCCCCTAAAATGCAAACACATTTTAGGAAATTTGAAAACTAAAACTCTTGACACAATTAAAACATACAAACTGTACAGAAACTTGTCAACTGATATCGAATCACATCAAATCGCCATTCACTCGGCATAAACAATCAGAACTCCCCCTATCACAAAACTATTTTCTCAAATGATTTTTCCGGAAAATAAGTTTTGATGATATAATCATTTGTAGATTCAGGGTGTGGTTCATCACATTGTCTATTCTTAAAAACTTGTAGCAGATCAAGTACAAATTAATGTCCTTGATTTACCACTTGCAAGTATGCACCATCTATATCAATTGTAAAAATTACCACATGTAGAACACAATATCACTTGTAGGAATGTTACGTCTACATCACCATTTTACCAATCAAAATGCCGATTCCTGCTTCACACTTACCAACCTGGAAGCTCCGGCGTAGTCATACAACCTGTAATCATCCAAACACTATCAAAAACTTTCAATCAAAAAACTTCAAACATTAGAAAGATGCCGATTCCTGATCCACGATATAAACTTGGGATCTCCGGCATAGTCATAAGACTATCATGGAAAACAAACTTCCACCCAAGTCTTCTTAGACTTGGTGGCTTCCAATTCTTGGGCAGTAGGGTTGTAAGTTGCCTTTTTAGTTGCATAAAATTCTTTAACCCCCTTAACTTTCCCATTCAACATTTTTCCAAAAATTTTCTTAACACTTCCATTGAATGTTTTCTCGACATCAAACTTAGTTTTCTCTGTGTAAAACTGATTCGAGATATCAACCTTACCAACTTTCTGTTTAACTTCTTCAAATTTCAGTGATGGAAATTCCTCATCATTCACTGAAATCTTCTTCTCAACCTGTGGCTCTTCTGGCTTTGTGGAACCAGATTCATCGCCGACATTCACCTCATCTTTCTTTACAACCCACACCTGGTTATCTTTTCCTTTCTTTTCATACCTGTTCTTTGAACACTCACCAACCTCGAATTTTGAATTCTCAAAACATCTAAGTTTTTCAGTCGGTGGTTTATCATCAACAACTTTTTCTTTCATTTTCTGAGAAACTCCCTGTTTTGTTGTGACATTTTTCGAACAGTTCCATGCAATGTGACCAGCTTCATTGCACTTGTAACAGATTCGAGTCTCTCTTTGGTAACATATATCAGCTCCATTCTTTTTTCTTTCAGCAAGAAACTCTTGATTTGACTGTCTCCAGAATGGTTTCTTCTGTTCCTCTTCTGTAAGTCCACCTGATACAAATTCTGTTTTTGTTTTAGAATTTTTATCATTTTTATAATTTTCTGGTGGAACAAAACCAAGACCTTTCTTTTTGTAGCTACGATTTTGGTTAGGTTTCTTTTGAAAACCAGAACCCGAATTGTAACCCTTTTTCTTGTTTAGACGTTGTTGAACTCTTGAAGTGTACTTTTTAGCTTTTTCAGTAAGATTTAAATCTTTTATTTCAGAAATATTAATTTCTGTCATTTTGAAAACCTTTTTGATCATGTCAAAACGAACACCTTTTATTGGAAACTCTTTGTCAGAGTATAATTTGTCCGAATCATTTAAAGTGTATGCAACTTCAAATGTTTCATCATCCAAATTTGCTTTTGATAACAAAAATTCTTTACTATAAGACCGTTTAACCGACGACTGTGAACTGTTGACCGACGAACTCGAACTTTTGACAGACGAACTTGAACACCCAGACTCAGACTTTGACTCAGACTCCTCCTCAGTGTCTAACACCTGATCGACCACCTTTTTGATTAATTCAGACTCATGATCAGTATCGGATGAGGTAAATGTGACATCAATGTTATCTGGTAAAACGTCAGTTGTATCGGTTTTTAGCTTTATATTGACTGCTTTTTCAAGTTGCTCCTCGTTCGGTTTCCTAGGAGAATACCCTTCCCAAATTGGAGGTGGACACTTGTTAAAGCTAACAGTCGGTTTCTTACCACTATCTTTCCTTTTCATTGACTTCTCGTCTTGAAAAACTTCCATACCTGCAACAGTTGGGTAAATACGATCAATGAGATAATCAGAACTAGAATAACTTTGTAATAAACGTCTAATTCTCTCATTCTCAATCTTCTCTGTCTCCAACTCTTGCTTCCATTTAGCACTCTCTTCGATGTAGAAGTTAATAGCTTTTTGCTTCGTCATCAATGTTGCATTCATCATTGTCAGTGCTTGTTCTCGTTCTGAATTTGTCTTTTGAAGACCAGTTACTGTTTTGTTCAAGACATCATAAGATTCTTTCACATAATTGAGGTTGAACAGTAACTGCTCTTTCTTCTTCTCATACTCAGCAATAATGTCGTCTTTCGCAACACATTCCTTGCATACTTCTAAACACTTCTCGCAAGGCTTGACGACTTCAACAATCTTCTCAACTTCAATTGTCTTTATCACTTCAATCACTTTTTCTTCTTCTTTCACCTTCTCAGCTTCAGTAGTCTTTTCAGCAACACTTTCAACATTGTCTTTCTGAATACCATCTTCAGATTTCTTTAGTTGTTGTTCTTTAGCAGCTCGTTTCTCCTTTAGTTTCTCCATTCGATCTGCAAAATAGAAATGAAAACTTTCAGGAGAAAGATGAGTTTTAGCAACATTAATATGTTTCTCTTCCTCATCATCACTGCTACTATCAACTGATGTTTGATCAAACTCTACAGATTTTCCAGAATCAACTTCTGATACACCAGAATCAGACGGTGTTTGATCAAATACAACTTCTTTTTCTGAAATAACAACATTTTGAACACTCTCATCAGAACTTTGTAGACTTTCATCAGCACTTTCTGAAATTTCTCCAGATCTCTCTGAAAATTTATCAGTACTATCTGACTCTTCATCTGTTGACACAGATTTTTCATCTTCACTTTTCACATTCTCCCCGATAGATCTCATCCAAGTAGCAAACAAATCTGGCTCTCGGATGATCTTGGCAATGAACGCTTTGAACTCTCCTTTTTCATCCACAAACATATCCCAACTAAAACCTTCTGGTAGTTTCTCATCATCTTGATCGACTATGCATGCTTTGCTATCAGGAGATATATAGTTACTCCAGTTGAAATCTACCAAACATCCTCTCTTTGAATCCTCAATTTTTCTACTATGAGCCGTTTGTGAGTCTTGTGACTGACCAACTTGCTGATAAATGGCTTTCCGGTAGTAATCGTCTTTTCCGAATGGATTCTGAGCACCACTAGCTTCCCTGTTCTTGCACTCCCGCTTGAAATGGCCTTTTTCCCTGCATCTGAAACATGTAACTTTAGATTTATCAAAACCTAAAGTAGATACACAAGCATCAAGAAAGTCATTTCTCCCGGTAATTGTTTTGAATTTCTCAGCTCGTCGAAGAACACTTGCGAGACACCATTTTATATCCATAAGTTCCATCTCTTCAGCGTCTATCTGATCGTAATCCTCTTTGGTAAGCATAGGATTGCCGATCCGACCAGCAACAAGACCTTCATAGGATAACAGTACTGAACCCAGAAGTGCCATATGGTCTTTAGCAGTGTCTTCAGAGAAGCTTTGACCTTCTAGAAGGTTGAGAGCTATGTTGCATTGAATCACATAACCATTTCCTGTTTTTGTACTCTGAGACTGAAAACTTGAGTTTGATTCTTTAGGATTAACACTTGGAAATGATGAGAATCCACTGCTGCTTTTGCCTGAACCCTGATCAGCTTTCTCAGATGAATCCCCAGCACTGAATGCAGTTTGAATTTTCGGACTTCTCTCAGATTCTTGAACTGGAATGCTACCTTTGTAGTACATTTTAATATCCTGTTGACCACTCGGACTGTTCATCCTAGCTATTTTCTGTTGTTCAAGATCCTGGCTTTCGATTTTTTCAATAAACTGAGATATAGTCAACCCATCATAAACACCAGTATTCTTCAAGATCATCAAATACGTTCCCCACTCCTTTTGAGGTAAAGCGTCCGCCAATTTATCCACCCACTCCTCACGACCTTTTTCAACACCCAACATGGATAAAGATCGCACCAAATGACAGTATCTTTCGATTAGCTTTTTAGTATCCTCTCCCGGCAAACTACTAAATAAATCAAATTCTTTCTTTAGTAACGCTTTCTTGCTTTTGATCATGTTTTCGCTTCCCTCGAACTTGACCTTTAGCGCATCCCAAATTGACTTAGCAGTTTTGTCGTGTTGTAACAGGATGAATATATCTTCCTTTATTGCTTGCTGCAACAAACTAATCATCATTTTCTCAGCTCTATACATTGCTCGTTCTTGATCAGTAAACTCGGATATCTCCTTTTTAACATGTAATTCAGTTTCAGGCAACGTGTACTTTTTCAATATGCACTCCCATGATCTGAGATGATTTGCCTGAACCCAGTTTTCAAAGCGATCTTTCCACCCGTAGTATTCTTCAATACTCATTAGTTTCGGGGGTTTCTGAGTCGTTCCCGTCTCGTTTTCAATATTCATGGCTTGAGCAATCGCAGCTGGTGATGACGGTGTTGCAAATGCATTATAGAACCCGGAATCCATATTGACTTAACACGTTACTCAATAATAGATTCTTTCAATCGAACTGATCACTTTGTGTCTTTCAAGCGAACTAGTCAAGCTGGTTGAAGCGAAATCCTTGAAGCGAAATGGTTCAAGCGGAACTTTCAAGTGACAACTTTCTGAAGCGAAATCCTGAAGCTTGAAGTGAAATCGTTCAAGCGAAAACGTTCTGAAACAACTTTTCTGAAGCGAAAGACTTGAAGCGAAATCCTTGAATCTGTTTGAAGCGAAATGTAAAGTCTCGCTTGAAATTTCAAGCGAAATTGTCCAATGAAGCTTTGTTCTTCAAGCGAAATCCATTCGAAGATCGATTTTGATCACTTTTAGGTCGAATTTTACTGTGAAACTTTCAAGGATTTGTTATCTTGTACTTTTAAACAATCTGTGAGAAATTGAACAGTTTTTGACCGTGAAAAATTTCTGAACTGATGAAAGAAGGTGTAGAAATAAGAGATATTGATTGATTTCGGCTGAATTTTGCAGAACTCCTCCTCCTGAGCTCTGATACCAATTGTAAGGATCGTGTTCGCGACCTAACTGAGTCGGTTCAGAGGAATTCCATCAAATACAGGTGCGGAAAACAAGTATTTGACTTATAAACAACTGAAACTTCACTTTAACACTGATTTGTATTGATATGGAAACAATTACAATCAGTTCTCACACCGGCAGCACCTCGGTATGGAAATTACACAAATGTTACTCTTAATTTCGCTTGACACTAACCTCCTATATATAGGGAATGGGATTTCGCTTCAGCATAACTCAAGCGAAATCTTAACATGTTGATTTCGCTTGAGCTGCTTCAAGCGAAATCCTTTACATACAAATACCTTCAAGCGAAATCTTGCTAACTCTCTCTCATTCTCTCGTTCTACGTGCCCTGATCTATTCTAACTAGTCTAAGACTCGATACAAGACGAAGTCGACAGATGTAGTGCACCAACATACACAAATGTATATATGTTAGTATAATAACCCTTTATTTATATTAACGATACCCTCCCCGATACGGCATTCCAACAACTACGTCGGGCAGAACCACGACAGTCGTTACGGAAACCTGGATCAATCGGGCAGCGTATCTAATATGTAACCGGGGTTATAACACTTACAATGGGGCAGAACTTCGTTAATTAGGGGGTGTTATACTCGGAGATTATGCCTATTACTTCAGAAATTCGTAAGAAAGAAAAGATTTTGAACGAGCAGACTGAAGGCCCGATGCCCTCTATTTATAGGGCTGATTTTCAAGTCTCTCGTGTCCCGCGTAAGGTTAGAGTAAGGTCTACGTGGCCCGCGTAGTAGGGGGGGTCTAGGCGTAGGTGATCCGGGTCATGGTATAGTTTCAACACGCGTTTGACACGTGTCAACACCGGGTGTGATCTGATCCCATAGCTGTCGCGGCCCGCGTAAGCTCTAGAGGTGGCTTATGCGCCCTGCGTAAGCCTCATTTTTCTTGTTTTTTAATTATTTTTAATGGTATTTCATATTTTGAGCTCGGTTTTCACGTACGGGGTATATTTAGAGACATATAGGGGTATTTTAAAATATATTAGGGCGTTGAAAAATATTCAGGAGGGTTGTTATATCCTCCCCACCTTGTTTTAGAGCTCGTCCTCGAGGTCTACTGGAACAGGTGTGGGTATTTCCTTTGCATTTCTGATTCAAGCTCCCATATGTATTCTGGTCCTCTTTTGGAGTCCCACTTCACTTTGACCAGAACTAATCTCTTGTGTTTGAGATTCTTGACTTTCATGTCTTCAATTTGTAGAGGTCTTTCTACAAATTTTAACTGTTCGTTTACCTCTATATCCTTAAGAGGTATTATCAATGATTCATCAGCCAAGCATTTCTTCAGATTAGATACATGAAATACATCATGTATTCTTGCCATTTCCTCTGGCAGTTGTAGCTGATAGGCTACAGGTCATATTCTTCTAATAGTCTCAAAAGGTCCAACATACCTGGGGCTTAATTTTCCTCTTTTGATGAATCTTACCACTCCTTTCCAAGGAGAGACTTTCAATAATACTTTATCTCCTACTTGAAATTCTAACGGCTTTCGTCTGTTATCAGCATAACTCTTTTGTCGATCACGTGCTGCTTTCAGTCGCTCCTTGACTTGAAAGATTTTGTCTGTTGTTTCTTGTACTATCTCAGGCCAGATAGTTGCTTCTCCAATTTTTGCCCAACAGACTGGCGTTCGGCACTTTCGTCCATAAAGTGCTTCAAATGGTGTAGCATTGATACTTGTATGATAAATATTATTATAATAAAATTCTATCAATGGTAAGTGATCGTCCCAATTACCTCCGAAATCAATTACACAAGCTCTAAGCATGTCTTCCATGGTCGGAATTGTCCTTCGCTTTGTCCGTCCGTTTGAGGATGATAAGTTGTGCTTAGATTTAACTTGGTTCCCATTGCTTTTTGGAAACTTGTCCAAAAATGAGAGGTAAAACGACTATCTCTGTCAGAAACAATTGATAGAGGAATTCCATGTAAAGAAACTACTTCATTTACATATAATTTAGCTAATTGTTCCATACTGAAAGTTTACTTCATTGGTAGGAAATGAGCTGACTTGGTTAGCCTGTCTACAATTACCCAGATTGTATCATTACCTTTTCTTGTTTTGGGTAATTTAGTAACAAAATCCATTGTTATTAATTCCCATTTCCAAACAGGCATTTCTAACTGTTGCAATAACCTGAAGGTTTCTGATGTTCAGCTTTGACTTGTGAACAAGTTAAACACTTGACAACATATGTTGCTATATAGTTTTTCATTCCTATCCACCAGAAATTTTTTCTTAAGTCCTGATACATCTTATCACTTCCAGGATTCATCATATACTTAGACTTATGGGCTTCTTCTAATATACGGTGACGTAGGTTTCTAATTTAGGTTTCCACATCCTTTTCTTATGGAATCTCCAAATTCCATCTGTTCCTTGTTCTAATTCCTTAATCATTCCTTTTAACTTCTCAGTATCATCCTTGATTACTGATTCTTATGCCATTCTAATCTGTTCATTTAAATCTACTTGCATATTTAATTTAAGTGAACGTACTCTTTTTGGCTTTTCATGATACTTTTGGCTTAAAGCATCAGCAACTACATTTGCCTTTCCTGCATGATACTGGATATCACAATCATAATCACTAAGTAATTCCATCCAGCGTCTTTGTCTCATATTCAATTCCTTTTGCCCGAAGACATGCCTTAAACTCTTATGGTCTGTTAAAATGGTAAACTTATTACCATATAGGTAATGCCTCCAAATCTTAAGGGCGAAAATTATAACTCCTAACTCTAAATCATGGGTTGAATAATTTTCTTCATGATTCTTAAGCTGTCTAGAAGCGTAAGCTATAACCTTTTGACATTGCATCAATACACATCCATAACCTAATTAAGAAGCGTCACAATAGATTACAAAATATTCAGTTCCTTCTGGTAATGCTAATATGGGTGCATGGGTTAATCCTTGCTTAAGGATTCTAAAGGCTTCTTCTTGTTTTAGTCCCTATTCAAACTTAACGGATTTACAGGTCAGCTTAGTTAAGGGAATAGCTATTCTAGAAAAATCTCAAAAAAATATTCTATAATAATCGGCCAATCCTAAGAAACTTCTAACCTTAGTTGGTGATTCAGGGGTTTTCCAATTGGTTATCGTTTCGATCTTAGTGGGATCTACATGAATTCCTTCATGATTGACTAAATGTCTAAGAAATTGTACCTGTTCTAACCAAAATTAACACTTTGAAAATTTAGCATAAAGCTTCTCTTTTCTCAATAAACTTAGAAGTGCGTGCAAATGCTTTGCATGTTCCTCTTTACTCTTAGAGTAAATGAGAATATCATCTATAAAGACAATTATGAATTTATCCAAATATGGCTTACATATTTGGTTCATCATGTCCATGAATGCAGCTGGGGCATTGGTTAAACCAAATGGCATGACAGTAAATTCATAATGGTCATACCTTGTTCTGAAAGCGGTCTTAGGAATGTCCTCTTCCTGTACTTTTAATTGATGATATCCTGACCTTAAATCGATTTTAGAGAAAAATTGGGCTCCTTGCAACTGATCAAACAGATCATCAATTCTTGGTAATGGATACCGATTCTTATTTGTGATCTTGTTCAATTCACGGTAGTCAATGCACATATGCATTGATCCGTCCTTCTTTTTAACGAATAAGATCGGCCCTCCCCAGGGTGTTGAACTTAGCTGTATGAACCCTTTCTCTAACAATTCATCTAATTGTTTCTTTAGTTCTTGCATTTCTGTGGGTGCTAAACGGTAAGGTGCTTTAGTAATTGGTGCTGTCCCTGGTATTAGGTGAATTCTGAATTCAACTTCTCTGTCTGGAGGTTGCCCTGGTAGCTCTTCTAGGAATATATCTGAAAACTAGGATACTACTGGAATATCCTTTAATTCTTTTCCTTTAGTGTTAGTGATTATAGAAATCAAATACACTAATGATCATTTACTTATATAACTTGGAGTTTTCATCACAGAGATGAATTTTGTGGATTTATAGATTTTAATTCCTTTAATTGTGATCTTTTCACCCCTTGGTGAATTTACTTGGATTGACTTTTGATCACATAAAATACTGGCTTTATTGGCTATTAACCAATCCATTCCTAACACAACATCAAATCCTGCCAGATTCATGATGTAAAGGTTTGCAATAAATTTCTGATTTAGAATTTCTATTCTTGCTTCCTGCAAGATTTCAGCAATCTTAATGGTTTCCCCATTTGTAGTCTCTACTAGACATTCTTGTGGAATTTTAGTTAATGGTTGATTGAGTAATTTGCAAAATGAAGTATTAATAAAACTTTGGTTCGCACCAGAGTCAAATAATACTTTAGCAAAAACATCATTAACTAAAAATGTACCAATGATCACATCCGGGATCATTTTTGCTTCTTCTACAGTCACAACAAATGCTCTAGCATTTTTAGTATTCTTGGTATTCGCAGCTGGAGCTAACTTTGGACAATTAGGTTTGATATAACCTTGTTCTCCGCAATTGTAGCATATCATGTTATTAGGCTTTTTCCTGCAATCTTCCTCCTTGTGTCCCAATATTTTACAGAAGTTACAGTATATGGAGCATCTACCGGAATGTTTCTTTTTGCAATACTTACAGTAGGGTGCAGAGGTAGAACCTAAATTTCTCCAACGGTTAGAATTTCCAAAACGAAATTCTTGTGTAAGCTTCTGGGTTAGGTTTCTCCTTTGATCCTCTTCTCGTGTACGGACCAATTCATCTGTCAAGGTGTTGGCTAGTCCTACAGCTTCTTCTATTGTTTGGGGTCTAGCTGCCTTGACTACATGTTTTATCTCTCAAATTAATCCCCATATGTAACGGCAGATTAATACTGGTTCAGGTAAAGCAAGGGTTGACACTATTCTAGCATATTCAAAGAATAACTTAGTGTACCCGTTACTATCCACACCAGTCATTCTAAGGTTTAAGAACTTGTTTGCTATCTGTTCTTTTTCATTAGGAGGGCTGAATTTCCTTTCTACCATGTTTTTAAACTTCTCCCATTCCATATTGTAAGTTCTATCACTCCCTTTAGTCTGGAGGATAGTATTCCACCATTCTAGTGCTGAATTCTTAAACAGATTGGAAGCAAACATTATCTTATCCTCTTCTGCACATTTACTTATTCTTAAGACTACCTCCGTCTTTTCTATCCAGCGTAAAGTTGCAATGGCCCCTTCATTGCCCGAGAATTCCATTGGTTTACAAGACCAGAATTCTTTGTAAGAACAACCGTAAGACACGGTTCTCCTTCTTTTGGGAATGGGCACATGAAGTACGGGTCCATTGTTCACACTGTTTTCAGGTTCAGAGGGTCGCTTACTATCATGTTTACTTTTATTTTCTTCTTCCCTAACCGTTTGAATAATATATGGCATCGCATCTATTATTCCTTGTGCCACTATGTGTTGGATGGCACTGTTATCCACTTGGTTTCCATTGTTGTTGTTTGGGTTTCCATTATCCGGATTATTGTTACTCTGGTTATCGTTATTCAGATTTTCCTGATTCACTTCGTCGGGCATCTGAATTTAAACATTTACCACATATTAATATCACAAGATAATTAACAATTTGAGTAACAACCACACAACACACATATTGCGCTCATCATATTTCCAGACGAGTCGCTCCCCTACCTGCCTCATACTCTCACTACTCTCTAAGATTTCTTCTCCGAAAGTTCGGAGCTCATGCACATTTTCTGCCCTCATTGATGGTGCAGGTGCTAGTACTGGGTCTGGGTACTGTGGCATGGGATTCTCCTGAGGGTACGGATTCTCTAAGATCTCCCTAATGTATTCATCTTTATCGTAGTAGGGATCTAGAGGGTCCAGACCTGGATAGGCTGCTAAATTCGGCATGGTTTCGTCGTTTAGGTGATAGCGTGGCACATAATCCCTATGATCATCGTACCATGGATCATAATTTGTATCTAAGGGATTAGGGGCTGGTATCCTACGTATTTCCTCAGGGTTGAAATCATGCATTTCTACCTCCATCGGCTGAGTGGGGAACAAAGGTAAGGGTTGTGGGGCTACTAGTTGTTCCAGATTTGGGTCGGCAGCCGTTGTTGCTAGGATATGAAAATTGGCTAAGCTCCTATTAAGCATATCCTGTGTATGGGCATCTGACTGTCGCCTAGCAGCTGCTAGGACTCTTTGCTGTTGCAACTTTCGCATTCTTTTCCTACGCTCGAATGCTCCCTTAGTGAACCATCCTCTTTTTTTCTGAGGGAATGGCTCTTCAGAATGAGCCTTAAAGACCAACATTCCTTCTTCATTATCAGCGGCATACCCAGAGAGGGCAGGCTGGGAAGAAGTTCCTTCACTCCTAGGTGAATCAGACAACTGACGATACACGTCCGAGGGTCCTTGATCACTCATACTGTAAACTAACAAATAGTCAAATAACACATAGCAATAAAATACAGATATGCATGTATTTCCGTAATTAATTTCCTAACAATTTAAATAATATTTTAATGTCAGCAGAACACTTTTGTGGCTGAATCAGTGGCTTAGCTCTGATACCACCTTCTGTCGCAACCCCCGCCCCCTATCTGTCCGGAGAACGGGCGGCCGTGAACATCAGTTGTGGTGGAATCAGTATGTTCATTAATTTGGCAGCGGAAATTCATCAGGACCGTAGTTAGGAAATGTTTATCAGAGTAAAACCACCATATTTTATATTAATAACCATATGGGTAAAACCCAAGTTTCTTATTACAACATAGGGATAAAACCTATTTTATTGAATTTAAAAATCGTCTTTTAGGTAACTTTTATAGCCACATTTTTCCAAGCCGTCAGTGCTCTCAAGCTGGCTTTCTTCTAATTTAGCTTTCACATTTTGTTACCTGAAACGCGTTTTAAAAACATTTATCAGTGGGAAATACTGGTGAGTCAATCCTAGTTTAATCAAGAAGAGTTTTTATCAATTAACACAGTATTGAGAGCTATCACATTGTTTATTTCTACACAATTACTCATTCAGTACTGTCAATCCTGACTAGTGGGTCATATTACACATTGGCTAACTCATTGTCCAATTGTAACGTGTTCCACATTTTGTATACAAAACCCCAACATACCGGCAATAATTGAAGAATTACAAAGACTCAATCACTGCTTATACATATTGTAAAACATTTAAGGTTTTGTAAAACAGTTCACAAAAAGGTTTACAAAAAGAGGATAAACTCACATTGCTGTCTTAGACTTCTTTTAGGGTTTCATGGTGATTTATCTATAATTTACACAAATGTACATATGTTAGTATAATAACCCTTTATTTATATTAGCGATACCCTCCCCGAGATGGCATTCCAACAACTACGTCGGGCAGAACCACGACAGTTGTTATGGAACCCTGGATCAATCGGGCCGCGTATCTAATATGTAACCGAGGTTATAATACTTACAATGGGGCAGAAATTCGTTAATTAGGGGGTATTATACTCGGAGATTATGCCTATTACTTCAGAAATTCGTAAGAAAGAAAAGATTTTTAACGAGCAGACTGAAGGCCTGATGCCCTCTATTTATAGGGCTAATTTTCAAGTCTCTCGCGGCCCGCGTAAGGTTAGAGTAAGGTCTACGCGGCCCGCATAGTAGGGGGGTCTAGGCGTAGGTGATCCGGGTCAAGGTATAGGTTCAACACGCGTTTGACACGTGTCAACACCGGGTGCGATCTGATCCTATAGCTGTCGCGGCCCGCGTAAGCTCTAGAGGTGGCTTACGTGCCCCGCGTAAGCTCTAGAGGTGGCTTACGTGCCGTCCGATCGAACGACCGTTCGATCGAATGGTCATCCGACGATTTCAAGTCGAAACCACAAGGTTTCGAGTCGAGACCAGACGATTTCAAGTAGAGACTAGAAGGTATCGAGTCGAAATCCTAGTCGAAACCTCAAGATCCCACATCATGTCTTGAGTCGAAACCAGTGAGGTTGCTACTCTAAACGGGAGATCTCGAGTCCTTGATGCCTTCACTAGCAACCTGAGTGGAGACCACTTAAACATCCTTAGATCAACCTAATTTTGGATCAAAATCCAATAACATCTGTTAGTATTGTTGAAGACCAAATTATATCAATAATTAGGGTTCTCGAACTATCTTCAAATCTTCAATGAATCTTCAAGCATTCATGCAAATCTTCAATCAAAACCATCATTTAATCTATAATATATAACAACCCTCCTGAAATTTTTTTGACACCCTAATTTATTTTAAATTACCCCTATATGTCTTAAAATACACTCCGTATGTGAAAACTGAGCCCAAAATATGAAATCTCATTAAAAATAATTAAAAAAACAAAAATTTTGGTGCGCCCGCGGGCAGCGTAGCCCTAGGCTACACCTTACGCGGGCCGCGACAGCTAAGAGGTCAGATCACACCCTGTGTTGACACGTGTCAAGCAACGTGTTGAACCTAGTCATGACTCGGATCAGCTACGCCTAGACCCCCTAGCACACGGGTCGCGTAAGCCTTAAGCTTACCTTACGCGAGTCGCGAGAAACTCGATTTTCAGCCCTATAAGTAGCAGGCATCGGATCTTCAGAAAACTCGTTCAATTCTTTTCTTTCTAAGCGAATTTCTGAGAAGTAGACATAATATACGGGTATTATATCCCCCTAATTAACGAAGTTCTGCTCCGTTGTAAGTATTATAACCCCAGTTACATATTAGATACGCTGCCCGATTGATCCAGGGTTCCGTAACAACTGTCGTGGTTCTGCCCGACGTAGTTGTTAGAATACCGTCTCGAGGAGGGTATCGTTAATATAATTAAAGGGTTATTATACTAACATATCTACATTTGTATAAATTATAGATTAACACCAGGAAACCCTAGAAGAAGTCTAAAACAGCAATGTGAGTTTATCCGCTTTTTGTTAACCTTTTTGTGAACTGTTTTACAAAACCTTAAAATATTTTATAACGTGATTAAGCAGTGATTGATTCTTTGTAGTTCTTCAATTACTGCCGGTATGTTGGGGTTTTGTATATAAAATGTGGAACACGTTACAATTGGACAACGAGTTAGCCAATGTGTAATATGACCCACCAGTCAGGATTGACAGTACTGAATGAGTAATTGTGTAGAAATAAACATTGTGATCGCTCTCAATACTGTGTTAATTGATAAAACTCTTCTTGATTAAACTGGGATTCACTCACCAGTATTTTCCACTGACAAATGTTTTTAAAACGCGTTTCAGGTAACACAATGTGAAAGCCAATTAGGAAAAAGCCAGCTGGAGAGCACTAACGGCCTGGAAAAATGTGGCTATAAAAGTTATCTAAAAGGCGATGTTTTAAATTCAATAAAATAAGGTTTATCCCTATGTTGTAATAAGAAACTTGGGTTTTACCCATGTGGTTATTAATATAAAAGAAGGTGGTTTTACTCTGATAAACATTTCCCAACTACGGTCCTGATGAAATTTTCCGCTGCCAAATTAATAAACTAAATGATACCACCACAACTAATGTTCGCAGCCGCCCGTTCCCAGGACAGATAAGGGGCGGGGGTTGCGACAGAAGGTGGTATCAGAGCTTAGCCACTGATTCAGCCACATGAGTGTTCTGCTGACATCAATATATTATCTAAATTATTAGGAAATAAATTTTGAAAATACGTGAATATATGTATTTTATTGTTATGTGTAATTTGACTATTTGTTAGTTTACAGTATGAGTGATCAAGGACTCTCAGACGTGTATCGTCAGTTGTCCGATTCACCTAGGAGTGAAGGTACCCAGCTTACCCTCTCTGGGTATTCCGCTGATCAGGAAGAAGGGATGTTTGCGTTTAAAGCTCAGTCTGAAGAGGCATTCCCTCAGAAAAAGAGAGGATGGTTCAGTAAGGGAGCATTTAAGCATAGAAAAAGAATGAGAAAGTTGCAACTGCAAAGAGTCCTAGTAGCCGCTAAGCGAGAGTCAGATGTCCATACACAGGATATGCTTAATAGGAGTTTAGCAAATTTTCATATCCTAGCAACAACTGATGTTGACCCAAGTCTGGAACAACTAGTAGCCCCACAACCCTTACCTTTAATTCCCACTCAGCTGATGGAGGTAGAAATGCATGATTTCAACCCTGAGGAGATACCTAGGATACCAGCCCCTAATCCCTTAGACCCAAATTATGATCCATGGTTTGATGATCTTAGGGATTATGTGCCACACTACCATCTAAACGACGAAACCTTGCCAAACATAGCAGCGTATCCAGGTCTGGACCCCCTAGATCCCTATTATGACAACGATGAATACATTAGGGAGATTTTAGAGAATTCGTACCCTCAGGAGAATCCCATGCCACAGTACCCAGATCCAGTACCAGCACCTGCACCCCCAATGAGTGCAGAGAATTTGCAAGAACTCCGAACTTTCGGAGAATAAATCTTAGAAAGTAGTGAGAGGATGAGGTATGTAGGAGAACAACTCGTCTGGAAATATGACGAGCGTAAGATGGATTTCGGGAGAAATCCATATCCATGAAGATGATAGTGGAGTTGGTAATAATAATAATATAATAATATATAATATGTTTGTATGAAAAAAAAATCTATATAAATGTAATAATAATAATATATTGTAGTATAGACCACTTTGTGGTTAGTGATGCATAATAGTGTTGTAATTTTTAATTCCTGTTTTAGTGTGTATTTGACGCATGCCATATAAAAAGAGTAAAGTCGCAATGCTCGATGTTTTTTACCAATATGTGTATTATGTGGTTGTTACTTAAACTATTAATTATTTTGTGATATTAATAATTGGTAAATGTTTAAATTCAGATGGCCAACGAAGTGAATCAGGAAAATCTGAATAACGATAACCAGAGTAACAATAATCCGGGTAACGAAAATCCAAACAACAATAATGGAAACTAAGTGGATAACAGTGCCATCCAACACATAGTGGCACAAGGAATAATAGATGCAATGTCGTATATTCTTTAAACGGTTAGGGAAGAAGAAACTAAGAGTAGACATGACAGCAAGCGACCCTCTGAACCTGCAAACAGCGTGAACAATGGACCCGTACTTCAAATGCCCATCCCCAAAAGAAGAAGAACCGTGTCTTACAGTTGTTCTTATAAAGAATTCTGGTCTTGTAAACCAATGGAATTCTCGGGTAACGAAGGGGCCATTGCAACTATACGTTGGATAGAAAAGACTGAGGCAGTCTTAAGAATAAGGAACTGCGCAGAAGAAGATAAGATAATGTTTGCTTCTAATCTATTTAAGAATTCAGCACTAGAATGGTGGAACACTATCCTTCAGTCTAGAGGAAGTGATAGAATTTACAATATGGAATGGGAGGAGTTTAAAAATATGGTAGAAAGTAAATTATGCCCTCCTAATGAAAAAGAACAAATAGCAAACAAGTTCTTAAACCTTAGAATGACTGGTGTAGATAGTAAGGGGTACACTAAGTTATTATTTGAATATGCTAGAATAGTGCCAACCCTTGCTTCACCTGAACCAGTGTTAATCTCCCGTTACATCTGGGGATTAATCGGGGAGATAAGGCATGTAGTCAAGGCAGCTAGACCTCAAACCATAGAAGAAGCTGTAGAACTAGCCAACACCTTGACAGATGAATTAGTCCGTACGCGAGAAGAGGATCAAAGAAGAAACCTAACCCAGAAGCTTACACAAGAATTTCGTTCTGGAAATTCTAACCGTGGGAAAAATGTAGGCTCTACCTCTGCACCCTACTGTAAGAATTGCAAAAGGAAGCATTCAGGAAGATGCTCCATATACTGTAACTTCTGCAAAATATCGGGACACAAGGAAGAAGACTGCAGGAAGAAAGCTAACAACAGGATATGCTACAACTGCGGAGAACAAGGTCATATCAAGCCAAACTGTCCAAAGTTAGCTCCAGCCACGAATAACAAGAATACCAAAAATGCTAGAGCATTTGTTCTGACTACAGAAGAAGCAAAGATGATCCCGGATGTGATCACTGTAGGATCGTGTTTGCAATCCGAATGAGTCGGTTCAGAGAAGTTCTATCAAATACAGGTGCGGAAAACAAGTATTTGACTATAATACAGCTGAATCTTCACTTTAACACTGATTATATTGATATCTGAACACAAATACAATCAGTTCTCACACCGGCAACACTTCGGTATGGAATCACTCAAAATGATACTCTCTATATGATTTCGCTTGACCTAACATCCCTATATATAGACTTGGAGATTTCGCTTCAGAAAGACTCAAGCGAAATCTTATCATGTTGATTTCGCTTGAGGCTTCAAGCGAAATCTCAAACACAAAACATAACTTCAAACGAAATCATCTAACTTTCTCACAAATTCTCATTCTACGAGCCCTGATCTATTCTAACTAGTCTAAGACTCGATACAAGATGAAGTCGACAGATGTAGTGCACCAACAGACTCCCCCTCAGATGTTGACGAGTCGACTATCGAGTCACACCAATACTGTGTCTTCACATCTTCATTCTTGATCAGCCTCCGGGCTTTACTTTTTCAATCAGCATCAACAGACTTCCCTTTGCAATGTACTGGCATTCCTTTAGTTCTTCAGCGTCATCTGCTTCAGGATCATTGTCTGACTTTCACAATTTTGGCTTTTCAGAATCATCACTTCTCAAACTTTAAACCTGCATAAACTCTACTTCACAATAAATTTTACAATTTACACATTTCAAACATATAAACTTTCACTAATTCAAACTCTTCTCTAGAAACCTAATCAAAATGATCTTTCAAATTGATGAATCACTTGAAGTTTTGACAAAAATAATCAGTTTTAAACACAAACTCCCCCTCAAATCATACTCATCATGTTTAGCACTCAGAATTTTGAAAATCAGTTTTTCAATACCAGTTGTCGAAAATCTTTTTGTATTTTTCAAAATTTTATGCTAAAACACACTAAAAAACTTTTGGAATTTTTTACTATAATGAAATGCAGTAAAGAAATATTTACAAACAATATTTTTGTGAGTTTGTGCAAGAGAATCATATCAGTTTCTGAGACATATCACCAACACCGTTAAGCTTCATTTCATTTTAAGTTCTAAACAGTTCACTTAGATTGTCAGTATACTGGTCCACTTAAATTTTCACACAAAGTTCAATTGATCCGAGATACGAAGTTAATGTTTTAAGCACTTAAACTTATCCGTGTGTCCCACTACTTGAATATACTCCCGTATCCAGATCCCAATATTCAGTCTTACAGGTGAGTATACCACAGATGATATCTGTCAGGGGAATAAATTATGCAACCGTGATAGCTCAGGTCAGAACTTCCGTTCAGCAGAGAGCCTAGTTGACTTTTAGGTGTGTCCCCTTTTAGAGGATCTTTTGAATTACAACAGCCATGATTAGCATTTTTCAATGTTTCATCATTTTTTAGCTGAGGGTGGTGCTATATTTCAAGCAAGCAGAAAGTATTCTCCGGGGACTAGGCCATTGCTTCCGCAAAATCAGAAGTCCCGGGATAATACCCCAGATATCACTGAGTATAAAGACCTAGTATCTCAGAATAAGGGACCTTTCAAACAAGATTTCAGGGGTTACCTATATATCCAAGATGTTGTTCCCCACGAAATAAGCAAGTAAATTTTATGTTTATATCTCGTCACAATCTACTAAATGTGCAAAAACCTACTGGCATATCCGCAGTGAGATTGTTTATCACATTTTTACTTTACATTTCTTTAGCATGCCGTGACAGTCTACTGATGTACTATCATTTCCTCTATTCACAACAAAACTCATTTTTGAATTTTATCATGTTTTTGTCTTTTTCAAATTTTCAAATGTTTTTGGATTTTCTAAAAAAAATTTACTCCCCCTAAAATGCAAACACATTTTAGGAAATTTGAAAATAAACTGTACAATAAAATGACAACTGATATCAAATCACTTCAAATCGCCATCCACTTGGCATAAATAATCAGAACTCCCCCTCACAACAAACTATTTTCCCATCGATTTCAAAACACTTAAGTTTGTTTTAATCAAATGGTTTTTCCGGAAAATAAGTTTTGTTGATTTTATCACTTGTAAAATTGGGGATTAAATCATCACATTGTTTTACCAATCATATGTAGTAAACCAGATACAACTTAATGTCCCTGATTTACCACTTGTAACCATCACAACCATACAACTCAAACCTGTTTTTCAACCAATTTACCATCTTTTGGTTGAATTCTCAAGGTGCCGATTCCTACTCCTCGCTTACATACCTGGGAGTTCCGGCAATTCCTGCAAAAATTCTCAAAAATTTTCAATTTTCAAACAAACAACATAAGAATGATGCCGATTCATGATCCACGATTACCAACTTGGGATCTCCGGCAAGTCCACAGACTTACTGTTCATAGTATGAACCATCCCAGTCACAAACCAGGGATGGTTCAACTTTATCTTTCTTCGCCTTCTTCTCATAGAACTCTTTAACCCCTTTGACTTTTCGATCAATCATTTTACCAAAAATGTGTTTCACAGTGGGGTTAAAGGCCTTATCAACATCAAAAACCTTGTTATCATCATAAAATTGGTTTGATATCTCAACTTTACCAATTTTCTTCTTAAAATTTTCATCCTTCAAAGGTGGAAAATGAACATCATCCATTTGAGGGACTGAAGTTTTCAATTTTAACTCAACCTGTGGCTCCTCTGATTTTATGGAATCAGATTCATCGCCAGAAGATAGCTCCTCTGATTTCAACCTATCAGAATCATCGCTAGAACTATCAACAGACTTCTTAACAACCCATTTCTGGTTGTCAAGATTTCCTCTTTTCTTGTAAAACCTGTTTGAACTTTCACCAATTTCAAAAGTCGAATTTTTGAACAATTTAGTTCTGTCAATTGGTGGTTCAAACACAACTTCTTTTTCTTTCTGTTTACGAGAAACTCCCTGTTTTAATGGTATTGCCTTAAAACAATCTCTGGCAATATGTCCAATAGTGTTGCATTGGAAACAGGTTCTCGTATCTTTCCTTTGTCCAGCAAACTTCATCTCTTCTTGCTTCGTTGCAATAAACTCACTATTTGACTGCCTCCAAAACTTTTTCTTTTCTTCCTCATCTCTTGATGTACCTGAAACAAATGTCATCTTTGCTTTAAAATCACGAACATATGTTTCATTTTTCTGTTTTTCTGTTGGAGTAAAACCAAGACCTTTCTTTTTGAAATTACGGTTAGGGTTTGGTTTCTTATGAAATCCAGAACCAGAACTGTAACCTTTTTTCTTGTTTAGTCTTTGTTGTACTCTTGAGGTGTATTTTTTAGGTTTATCAATAAGGTTTACATCTTTTAATTCAGAAATATTGATTTCTGTTAGTTTGAAAATCTTTTTGATCATCTCAGTTTTTACACCTCTTAGTGGAAATTCCTCATCAGAATATAATTTGTCGGAATCATTCAATGTATATGCAACTTTGAATGTTTCGTCACTCAAATTAGATTTTGATAACAGGAATTCTTTGTTGTAAACCCTTTTAACTGAAGAATTTTGACTGTTGACCGTCAAACTCGAACTTTCAGAATCAGACTTTGACTCTGACTCTGACTTTGACTCTGAGTTGGACTCCAACTTTGACTCCTCAGTTTCGTCTTTATCCAACACCTGATCGACGACTTTCTTAATTAACTCGGACTCATGATCAGTATCAGATGATGTAAACACGACATCAATATTTTCTGGCAAATTGACTGACGACTCCGACTCCCACTGTAAATTTGTTGCTTTTTCGACTCTTTCCTGATTTGGATTCCTGGACAAATATCCATTTTCTAGCGGGGGTGGACATTTGTTATAACTGACTTCTTGTTTCTTACCAGAATCCTTCTTGTCAGTCTTTTTCTTTGTATCATTCTTCTTCTTGTTTTTCTTTTCTGGAGTCTTTTCTTCAATCACTTTTCCATCATCCTTCTTTTCTTCAGTTACTTCATCCTCTTCAAATGCCTTCATGCCTTCAACAGTTGGATAAATCCTGTCAATGACATAAGAAGTACATGAGTAACTTTTCAACAAACGATTAACTCTTTCAGTCTCAATTCTTTGCAATTCCAACTTTTGTTCTAACACAGCACACTTCTCAATGTAGTTGTTCACCACTTTTTGCTTTGTCATAAAAGCTCCTTGAAGTGTTTTCATCGCTGTAGCTTGTTCTTCACTTGTTTGGTTGTACTGATTCATCGCTTTGTTCAACACATCATAAGATTCCTTCAAACTATTCAAGTTATATATCAGTGTACTGTTTTGCTTCTTCACAGCTTCACAGTTTTCACACTTCACTGGAATTTTCTTTGCATCAACTTCATCTTCAACTTTGAACTTTGCAACTTCAACTTTTACTTGCCTTTTGATCAATGGAATTTCTTCATCATCACTGCTCACTGGAGTTTTGATCTTTTTCTTCTTCTTTTTAACCTTTTCATCTTCACTATCACTTTCAGCAATTAGTTTCATATCAGCATCAAATTTTCTCGCCCAATACTCACGATCATCATCACTATCTTCTTCAACTTTGGCAACAAAAGCTGTATAAGCTTTGTTTTGATCAGGAATATAGTTATCCCAATTGAAATTCTCCCAGCTAAAACCCTCGGGTAGTTTTTCATCATCTTGATCTATTATCAATGCACTACCATCAGCTCTCTTTGAAGAATTTTCATTAACCACACAAGCTCTTTTTCCAGAATCTTCAATCACATCCCTTCCATGTGCAGTTTGTGCTTGATGTTGACGTTGTTGAGATGGTTGCTGAGCAACTTGATGGTAGATGGCCTTTCGATAGTAATCATTGTTGTTGTTAAACGGATTTTGAGCTCCACTTGCTTCGCGGTTTTTGCACTCCCTCTTGAAGTGTCCTTTTTCCCTGCAACGAAAACAAGTGACTTTAGATTTGTCAAAACCTAAAGTAGAAGTACCAGCCTCACGAAGATCATCTCTTCCAGTGATTTGCTTGAATTTCTCAGCTCTCCTCAACACGCTGGCCAAGCACCATTTTATGTCCATCAGTTCCATCTCTTCAGCATCGATCTGGTCGTAATCTTCCTTTGTCAGCATTGGATTCCCGATTCGACCTGCAACAAAACTACCATAAGATTCAAGAACAGTTCCCAATAAAGACATGTGACTCTTAGCAATTTCTGCTGAATATTCTTCATCATTTTCCAAATTCAGTACAATGTTGCACTGAAATTTCTTGCCATTCTTTGTTGTTGAAATGTTCGGGTCAAAAGACGGAAATGATGTGAAACTTGTTTTGCTGTTTGATCCTGATGATGAACTTCCAGAACCATTCTTGGCGTTGTAAGCAGTTTCTATTTTTGGAGATAGATTTATAGACTTCTCATTCACCCCTGCTTTGTAATACAACCCAATATCCTGTTCACCATCGAAATCTTTCATCCGAATAACCTTTCTCTGCTCCATCTCCTGAGCTTCAATCTTTTCGATAAACTTGCTCAGTGTCAAATCTTTAAAACCTTTCTTGTTTCTTAGCATCATAAGATAAGTACCCCATGTTTCATACGGTAACGCATCTGATAATTTTTCAATCAATTCCTCATTGTCTTTATTGATCTTCAATCGTTTCATATTCGCCAACAAATTGCAGTATCTCTCAATTATTTGCTTAGTGTCCTCATTTTTCAATCTTCGAAACAAATCAAACTCTTTTTTCAGTAAAGACTTCTTGTTCTTGACCATTTCCTCACTGCCTTGAAATTTTGACTTTAACGCTTTCCAGATTGAATAAGATGTTCCATTATGTTGTAATAGAACCATGATTTCTTCTTTAACTGCTTGTTGAATCAGACTTAACATCATCTTCTCATCTTTGTATTTCTTCCGGTTTTCAGCACTAAGATCTTTAATCGGAATTTTCTCTTCATCGTCATTCATTGGTCTAACGTATTTTGTTTCGACATTCTCCCATGCATCTAGATAATTTGCCTGTACCCAGTTTTCAAACTTTTCTTCCCAACTCTTGTACTCCTCGATGTTCATGAGTTTCGGAGGTTTTTGCATTGTTCCCGTTTCGTTTTCCATCATCGTATTTTGTGCAAGAGAAATTGGAGTATTTGGAGTAGCGAATGCGTTGTAGAAATCCTCGTCCATGTTTCAGAATTCAAAAATTGCACACAACAGTGAATCCAAGTGAAAACACCAAATCAGTTTCACTTTCAAGCGAAATCAACAACCTAAGATTTGAATCGAAAACCTTTGAAGCGAATCTATTTCAAGCGAAATTGTCAAGTAATAATATCTGAAGCGGAATCGTTGAAGCGACAGCCTTGAAGCGAAATAGTTGAAGCGATAACTCTTGAAGTGAAATAGAAATCTACTTGAAGCGAAATCAAGGTGTCGCTTGGAATTTCAAGCGAAATCTTCTAAAGAAAAACTGATATGTTCAAGCGAAATCCATTCGGATGTTTGTTTCTGATAGTTTTACGTCGAATTTTGCAATGAAACTTTCAAGGGTTTGTTATCTTGTACTTTTATACAATCTGTGAGAAATTGGATAGGTTTTGACCGTAAAATCTTTCTGAACTGAGAAAAGAAGGTGTAGAAGTAAGAGAACGATGTTAATTTCAGCTGAAATCTTGCAGAACTCCTCAACTGGCTCTGATACCAATTGTAGGATCGTGTTTGCAATCCGAATGAGTCGGTTCAGAGAAGTTCTATCAAATACAGGTGCGGAAAACAAGTATTTGACTATAATACAGCTGAATCTTCACTTTAACACTGATTATATTGATATCTGAACACAAATACAATCAGTTCTCACACCGGCAACACTTCGGTATGGAATCACTCAAAATGATACTCTCTATATGATTTCGCTTGACCTAACATCCCTATATATAGACTTGGAGATTTCGCTTCAGAAAGACTCAAGCGAAATCTTATCATGTTGATTTCGCTTGAGGCTTCAAGCGAAATCTCAAACACAAAACATAACTTCAAACGAAATCATCTAACTTTCTCACAAATTCTCATTCTACGAGCCCTGATCTATTCTAACTAGTCTAAGACTCGATACAAGATGAAGTCGACAGATGTAGTGCACCAACAATCACTGATACGTTTTTAGTTAATGATATTTTTGCTAAAGTATTATTTGACTCTGGTGCAAACCAAAGTTTTATTAATACTTCATTTTGCAAACTTCTCATTCAATCATTAACTAAACTTCCACAAGAATGCCTAGTAGAGATAGCAAATGGGGAAACCATTAAAATTTCTGAAATCTTGCAGGGAGCAATAATAGAAATTCTAAATCAGAAATTTATTGCAAACCTTTACCCCATGAATTTGGCAGGATTTGATATAGTATTAGGAATGGATTGGTTAATAGCCAATAAAGCCAGTATTTTGTGTGATCAAAAGTCAATACAAGTAAATTCACCAAAGGGTGAAAAGATCACAATTAAAGGATATAAAACCTCTAGATCCACTAAATTCATCTCTGTGATGAAAACAACAAGTTACATAAGAAAAGGATCATTAGTGTATTTGATTTCTATAATCACTAACGCTAAAGGAAAAGAATTAAAGGATATTCCAGTAGTATCCCAGTTTTCAGATGTATTTCCAGAAGAATTACCAGGACAACCTCCAAATAGAGAAGTTGAATTCAGAATCCATTTAATACCAGGGACAGCACCAATTGCCAAAGCACCTTACCGTTTGGCACCTGCAGAAATGCAAGAACTAAAGAAACAATTAGACGAATTGTTGGAGAAAGGATTCATACAACCAAGTTCATCCCCATGGAGAGCGCCAATCTTATTCGTAAAAAAGAAGGACGGATCAATGCGTATGTGCATTGACTGCCGTGAATTAAACAAGGTCACAATTAAAAATCGGTATCCATTACCAAGAATTGATGACCTGTTTGATCAATTGCAAGGAGCACGATTTTTCTCTAAAATCGATTTAAGGTCAGGATATCATCAATTAAAGGTACAGGAAGAGGACATTCCTAAGACCGCTTTCAGAACAAGGTATAACCATTATGAATTTACTGTCATGCCATTTGGTTTAACCAATGCCCCAGCTGCATTTATGGACATGATGAACCGAATATGTAAGCCATATTTGGATAAATTCATAATTATCTTTCTCGATGATATTCTCATTTACTCCAAGAGTAAAGAGGAACATGCAAAGCATTTGCACTCACTTCAAAGTTTATTGAGAAAGGAGAAGCTTTATGCTAAATTTTCGAAGTGTGAGTTTTGGTTAGAACAGGTACAATTTCTTGGATATCTAGTTAATCATGAAGGAATTCATGTGGATCCCACCAAGATCGAGGCAATAACCAAATGGAAAACCCCTGAGTCACCAACTGAGGTAAGAAGTTTCTTAGGACTAGCCGGTTATTATAGAAGATTTATTCAAGATTTTTCTAGAATTGCCATTCCCTTAACTAAGCTAACTTGTAAATCTGTTAAGTTTAAATGGGAACCAAAACAAGAAGAAGCCTTTAGAATCCTTAAGCGAAGATTAACCCATGCACCCATACTAGCATTACCAGAAGGAACTGAAGATTTTGTAATCTATTGTGACGCTTCTAAATTAGGTTATGGATGTGTATTGATGCAACGTCAAAAGGTTATGGCTTATGCATCCAGACAACTTAAGAATCATGAAGAAAATTATTCCACTCATGATTTAGAATTAGGAGCTATAATTTTCGCCCTTAAGATTTGGAGACATTACCTATACGGTAGTAAGTTTACTGTTTTAACTGATCAAAAAATTTTAAGGTATGTCTTCGGGCAAAAGGAATTGAATATGAGACAAAGACGCTGGATGGAAATGCTTAGTGATTATGATTGTGATATTCAGTATCATGCAGGAAAAGCTAATGTAGTTGCTGATGCTTTAAGCCGAAAGTATCACGAACAGCCAAAAAGAGTACGTTCTCTTAAATTAAATCTAAAAGTAGATTTAAATGAACAGATTATAAAAGCACAAGAATCAGTAATCAAGGTTGATACTGAAAAACTAAAAGGAATGATCAAGGAATTAGAACAAGGAACAGATGGAATTTGGAGATTTCATAAGAAAAGAATATGGATACCTAAATTAGGAAACCTACGCCATCGTATATTAGAAGAAGCCCATAAGTCTAAGTATACGATGCATCCAGGAAGCAATAAAATGTACCAGGATTTAAGAAGGAATTTCTGGTGGATAGGAATGAAAAAGCATATAGCAGCATACGTTGTAAAGTGTTTAACTTGTTCACAAGTCAAAGCTGAATATCAGAAACCTTCAGGTTTATTACAACAATTAGAAATGCTTGTTTGGAAATGAGAATTAATAACAATGGACTTTGTTACTAAATTACCCAAAACAAGGAAAGGTAATGATACAATTTGGGTGATTGTAGATAGACTAACCAAGTCAGCTCATTTCCTATCAATGAAGGAAACTTTCAATATAGAACAATTAGCTAAATTGTATGTAAATAAAATAGTTTCTTTACATGGAATTCCTCTATCAATTGTTTCTGACAGAGATAGTCGTTTTACCTCTCATTTTTGGACAAGTTTCCAAAAAGCCATGGGAACCAAGTTGAATCTAAGCACAGCTTATCATCCTCAAACAGACGGACAAAGCGAAAGGACAATTCAGATGATGGAAGACATGCTTAGAGCTTGTGTAATTGATTTCGGATGTAATTGGGACGATCACTTACCATTGATAGAATTTTCTTATTATAATAGTTATCACACAAGTATCAATGCTGCACCATTCGAAGCACTTTATGGACGAAAATGCCGAACCCTAGTCTGTTGGGCAAAAATTGGGGAAAAGCAACTATCTGGACCTGAGATAGTACAAGAAACAACAGACAAAATCATTCAAGTCAAGGAATGGCTGAAAGCAGCACGCGATCGACAGAAAAGCTATGCTGACAACCGGGGGAAACCGTTGGAATTTCAAGTAGGAGATAAAGTGTTATTAAAAGTCTCTCCTTGGAAAGGAGTGGTAAGATTCATAAAAATGGGAAAGCTAAGTCCCAGGTATGTTGGACCTTTTAAGATTATTAAAAGAATAGGACCTGTAGCATATCAGCTACAACTGCCAGAGGAAATGGCATGCATACATGATGTATTTCATGTATCTAATCTCAAGAAATGTTTAGCTGATGAATCACTGATAGTACCTCTTAAAGATATAGAGGTAAATGAGCAGTTAAAATTTGTGGAAAAGCCTCTACAGATTGAAGATAGGAAAGTCAAGAATCTCAAACATAAAAGATTAGTTTTAGTCAAAGTGAAATGGGACTCCAAAAGAGGACCAAAATACACATGGGAGCTTGAATCAGAAATGCAAAGGAAATATCCACACTTGTTCTAGTAGACCTCGAGGACGAGTTCTAAAACAAGGTGGGGAGGATATAACAACCCTCCTGAAATTTTTTTGACACCCTAATATATTTTAAATTACCCCTATATGTCTTAAAATACACCCCGTGTGTGAAAACCGAGCCCAAAATATGAAATGTCATTAAAAATAATTAAAAAACAAAAATTTTGGTGCGCTCGCGGGCCGCGTAGCCCTAGGCTACACCTTACGCGGGCCGCGATAGCTAAGAGGTAAGATCACATCCTGTGTTGACACGTGTCAAGCAACGTGTTGAACCTAGTCATAACCCAGATCAGCTACGCCTAGACCCCCTAGCATGCGGGCCGCGTAAGCTTTAAGCTTACCTTACGCGGGCCGCGAGAAACTCGATTTTCAGCCCTATAAGTAGCAGGCATCGGATCTTCAGAAAACTCGTTCAATTCTTTTCTTTCTAAGCGAATTTCTGAGAAGTAGACATAATATACGGGTATTATATCCCCCTAATTAATGAAGTTCTGCTCCGTGGTAAGTATTATAACCCAAGTTACATATTAGATAAGCTGCCCGATTGATCCAGGGTTCCGTAACAACTGTCATGGTTCTGCCTGACATAGTTATTGGAATACCGTCTCGAGGAGGGTATCGTTAATATAATTAAAGGGTTATTATACTAACATATGTACATTTGTGTAAATTATAGATTAACACCAGGAAACCCTAGAAGAAGTCTAAAGCAGCAATGTGAGTTTATCCGCTTTTTGTTAACCTTTTTGTGAACTGTTTTATAAAACCTTAAAATATTCTATAATGTGATTAAGCAGTGATTGAGTCTTTGTAGTTCTTCAATTACTGTCGGTATGTTGGGGTTTTGTATACAAAATGTGGAACATGTTACAATTTGACAACGAGTTAGCCAATGTGTAATATGACCCACCAGTCAGGATTGACAATACTGAATGAGTAATTGTGTAGAAATGAACATTTTGATCGCTCTCAATACTGTGTTAATTGATAAAACTCTTCTTAATTAAACTGGGATTCACTGACCAGTATTTTCCACTGACAAATGTTTTTAAAACGCGTTTCAGGTAACACAATGTGAAAGCCAATTAAGAAAAAGTCAGCTGGAAAGCACTAACGGCTTGGAAAAATGTGTCCATAAAAGTTATCTAAAAGACGATGTTTTAAATTCAATAAAATAGGGTTTATCCCTATGTTGTAATAAGAAACTTGGGTTTTACCCATGTGGTTATTAATATAAAAGAATGTGGTTTTACTCTGATAAACATTTTCTAACTACGGTCCTGATGAAATTTTCCGCTGCCAAATTAATAAACTAAATGATACCACCACAACTAATGTTCGCGGCCGCCCGTTCCCGGGACAGATAAGGGGGTGAGGGTTGCGACATAATACCTTCAAACAGTAATTGAGTATGAGTCGCAATCGGAGAAAATATGTCGGAATCAAAGGTTCTCGCCGGAGAAAGAGAGAGAATTTAGAGGAACAGTGAAATGATTTCGAGTCCCTAATGAGGTCTCGACTCGAAATATCTTTAAATACCTTAACAATCATGGGCCGGGCCATTGATTTTGGGCCGAGACCATGATCTCGAGTTGAGACCATCACATGTTTCAGTTTCAGGATTTTAATAAACATTTTCCAATTAATTTTTAAAATCCATTTAAAACAATAATTTCTTAGATAACCGTTTAACCTCCCGAGCACGTTTTACGAGACTAAAACATACAAACATAAAAATAAATAATATCACACAATTATTTACAAAATAAAATTAGGAAACATAGTAATTGCTCAGGGATCAAATCACGAGGTTTTGGGCTTGACTTCGCTTATCAACACTGATCTACTACTGGATGATCCAAACGATTGTCAGTATATTTGTCCACCAAAACTCACCTCCCTAGACCTTTTGCCTATGACTGCCTGTAATTAATTTTATCATGTTTTGATATTTTAACTCTGAACACCCAAACAAATACTAATCAAATCCAGGAATTTTAAACAGCACACTCTATCATGTAAGCAGTTTCCCTACCACATATTTCCACAAGTCTGTTCTAGATTTTTGAAACCTTGACTAGGACTAGATTGAGAAGAGAACAGAATAGATCATAAGCAGAGATGATATAATATACAGATCAAATGAGTTTTTCTCAGTTTGATATAGGTTTTTGGGTTTCCTTTGGACACTTGAGGGCCTCTTTCGGGTGTAAATTGATCTATAAGGCGACATACGTACAACTAGGTCTTTGCTCACGCAAAACAGAAGCTAACGCTGCCTAGCACCTCCAGGTCTTTTCTCACGCAAAACAAAGGAGATACACGAGTTTTTCAGAAAAGATTTCAGAACTAGACCAAAATTGTGTGTATCGGGACATCACACAAGCATTCAAATAGAAATGAGCTAATTCCAATGTTTCCAGCCTTAGGATAGAGCCTACCAACATATCATTCTAGATCCAAACTATTTCGATACTTGTTTTACATGAGTCAGCCCTATACCACAATGTGAAAATTCATTTCATTTCCTATGTCATGCAATGCTTCTCTTTGTATTTTTCAAAATTTTCAATGTTTTTGTATTTTTCAAAAATTTTCAATGTTTTTGTATTTTTCAAAATTTCTCCCCCTAAATTTGTGCATAAATAAAAACTACCTAAGAATAGAAAACTTTATGAACAAATTTACCTAAGAACATAAGCATTCAAATAGAAATGAGCTAATTCCAATGTTTCAAGCCTTAGGATAGAGCCTACCAACATATCATTCTAGAGCCAAACTATTTCGATACTGGTTTTACATGAGTCAGCCCTATACCACAATGTGAAAATTCATTTCATTTCCTATGTCATGCAATGCTTCTCTTTGTATTTTTCAAATTTTTCAATGTTTTTGTATTTTTTTTAAAATTTTCAATGTTTTTGTATTTTTCAAAATTTCTCCCCCTAAATTTGTGCATAAATAAAAACTACCTAAGAATAGAAAACTTTATGAACAAATTTACCTAAGAAAAACAAAAACAAGCTCAGTCGGTGTATCAGATCATTTTCAGAAAATTCACAAGCACCTGGAATTTTGAGCTGGTGACACGTTTTGTGAACAAATCGGCAGCATTTGCATCTGTGTCGATTTGCTCTAGTATGATAAGACCTCTGTCAAAATAGTCTCGTATAAAATGAACTTTTATAT
>JARYGA010053625.1:0-30257 GCA_030545235.1 Helianthus tuberosus
GTTGAACAAGAAGAGGATGACGAGGATTATCCTCCAATCTCTGAATATTGTTTTTCTGTTGATAACAATGAACTAATCCTTGCGATGCAGAATTTAGGTGATAAAGCTAGATGGCCCAGAAAAAATGATAGACCAGCTGCAACTAAAGATAAGTCAAAGTGGTGTGCATACCATGAAGATTTTGGGCATCTCACAGAAGAATGAATCGCATTGAGAAAAGAAATTGGATACTTGTTGAGCAAGGGGCACTTGAAAGAATTATTGGGGAGAAAGAAGTCAAGGACTCAGGATCTTGAAAGGATCCCAGAGAAAGCTCCAGCCCCTCCAGCAGATGCACAAGTTATAAACTTTATTTCTGGAGGATCAGACATTTGTGGAACATCCTTCTCTGCAGCCAAAAGACATGCGAAGGAAACCAAGATGGATAATGGAGATAGACCCATTCGAACATCCAGTGTCTCCGAAGGAAAAGTTATAACTTTTGATGAGGATGATCGTGTTGACATCCAAGATCCTCATCATGATGGTTTGGTTATCACTCTTTTTATTTCTAAACATTTTGTTCGCAGGATCCTTATAGATGGAGGAAGCTCTGTGAACATTATCCAGCTTGATGTTCTCAAGAAGATGAATATCCCTGAATCCGACATCATACCAAGATCCTCTGTGCTCGTGGGATTCAGTGGCGAGACTAAGAATACTCTGGGGGACATTAAACTCCCAATCTATATCGAAGGCCTACATTCTTACCAAAAGTTTTGTGTTATTGACTGTTTATCTTGTTGTAATGTTATCCTTGGCAGGCCTTGGATACATGATATGAAGGCAGTCCCATCCACTTATCATCAATGTGTGAAGCTTCCTAGTCCTTGGGGAATAGTGAAGATTGATAGTGATCAGCAAGAGGCTAAGAACTGCTACACCTCATCAATGAAACCAGCATCAAAGTCTAAGGAGCAATAGCAATCAAAGTGTCCTCCAAGGGATGTCTTGGAGGCAAGAGAACAGGATATAGTAGAAATCCTTATGGATCCTGATGATCCTGAATCTATAGTTTATATAGGATCAGGGATCCTTGGCGAAATGAAGGAAGACCTCATATCCTTCCTCAAAAGGAGAAAGACTACCTTTGCATGGAAACACGAAGACATGACAGGTATATCTAAAGATATTATCACTCACAAACTTGGCATTGATAGGTCCTTCAAACCAATCCATCAAAAGAGAAGGAAATTTGCACCAGAAAGAAATGCCATTATCCAGGAGGAGGTAGAGAAATTACTCCGAGTAGGTATGATTAGAGAGGTCAAGTATCCAAGATGGTTGGCCAATGTGGTTGTTGTTCAAAAGAAAAACGGAAAGTGGAGGGTATGTGTCGATTTCACCAATTTAAATAAGGCATGTCCCAAGGATCCTTTCCCATTACCCCACATTGACTCCATGGTGGATGCCACTGCGGGTCATGAACAGTTAACTTTTATGGATGCTTCGTCTGGATTTCAACAAATTCAGATGGAACCATCCGATCAAGAGGATACAGCCTTCATGACTCCAACTGGTATATACTGCTATATTGCTATGCTATTCGGACTAAGAAATGCAGGTGCAACTTATCAAAGGCTAGTGAATATGATGTTCAAGGATCAGATTGGACAAACTATGGAGGTTTACATAGACGATATGGTGGTAAAATCAATAAAGGCTGAGGATCACCTAAGAGACTTGGAGGAAGCATTCAATATCCTTGACAAATATAATATGAAGCTTAATCCTTCAAAATGTCACTTTGGTGTTAAAGCAGGTAAATTCTTAGGATATATGGTGACAAAGAGAGGCATTGAAGCCAGTCCAGAACAAATAAAATCTATAGTGAACATCAAGTCACCTGCCAATGCTAAGGATGTTCAGAGGTTAACAGGCAGAATTGCAGCTTTGAACAGATTCATATCCAAATCCTCAGAAAAGTGCAAGGAATTCTATGATATCCTAAGGAAGAACAAGAAATTCGAGTGGACTGAGAAGCATGAGAGTGCCTTAAGAGCTCTTAAGGATTACCTATCCTCGGCCCCGGCTTTGATGAAACCAGAAAAAGGAGATGTGTTATCCTTGTATCTCGCGGTATCCTCAAAAGCAGTAAGTGTCGTCCTTGTTAAGGATCACGAAGGTACACAACATCCTGTCTATTATGTAAGTAAGAGTTTACTTGATGCTGAATCCAGGTATTCACACTTAGAAAAACTTATCCTTGCATTAATTATGGCATCTACTAAATTAAGACATTATTTTGAAACTCATGCTATTATCGTTAAAACTAATTTTCCAATCAAGAATGTCCTCAGGAAACCTGAAATGTCAGGAAGGATGGCTAAGTGGGCAGTGAAGCTCAGTGCATATGATATAAGATATGAGCCCAGGACAGCCATTAAATCCCAAGCATTAGCTGACTTTGTGGCAGATTTCAGTAGTGATTTGCAAAAGGAAGCTGAATTAGAAGTCCAGCAGCTAGAAGAGACCAAGCATCCTTGGATACTCTACACTGATGGATCCTCAAACGTCAAAGGATCAGGGCTTGGAATACTACTAAAATCGCCACAGGGGGACATAATACCCCACTCTATAGCTTGTGAGTTCCAAACCACTAACAATGAGGCTGAATATGAAGCCTTGATAGCTGGCTTGCAAATTGCTAAGCATATGAGGATCAGGTATCTTGAGGTACATGTAGATTCTTTGTTAATCACTAATCACTTTAATGGATCCTATGCTGTTAAAGGTGAAAAGCTAATCAAATATCTGGAGTTAGTCAAAGAATTGGCACTCTCTTTTGTATCCTTTAGTTTGACACAGGTACCAAGGGAAAAGAATGCAGAGGCAGATGCACTAGCCAATTTAGGATCATCCTTGAAGATCCCGGAGGATATCAAGATCCCTATTATCCATATCCTGACCCCGGCTATCGAGGATCATGTGGCTATGGAGATAGGAGAGGATTCTGCAATCACCCCTAGCGATGATAATCAATCTCATTCAGGATCATGGATCCTCCCAATCATGAGATACTTACAATATGGAGAGATTCCTACAGGAGAAAACCCTAGGGCTTTCAAAATTAACGTATCTCAATTCACAATTTTAAATAATATGTTGTACAAACGATCTCTTGCAGGACCATATTTAAGATGCATTGAGGATCCTGAAATCCAAGAAGTTTTAAAAGACTTCCATGAAGGAGATTGTGGAAACCACACTGGGGGCAGGGCATTATTCTCAAGGATCCTGAGGACAGGATACTACTGGCCAACCATGAAGAGAGATGCTGTGGAGTGTGCTAAGAAATGTGATCCTTGTCAGAGACACAGCAATATCCTTCATCAACCAGCTGAATTTTTGCATCCTATATCCTCCTCTTGGCCATTTATGAGATGGGGTATGGATATAGTTGGTAAGCTCCCTAAGGCACCTGGTGGAAAAGTGTTCATGCTTGCTATGACTGATTACTTCTCCAAGTGGATAGAGGCTGAAGCTTTTGCCCAAGTCAAAGAAAAGGATGTTATATCCTTCATTAAAAGAAATATTATAACTAGATTCGGTATTCCTTCTGAAATTATATGTGATAATGGTTCCTAATTCATTGGGGCCAGAACTACTAACTTTTGTGAAAGTTGGGGGATTAAGATGATAACATCAACACCAGTCCACCCACAAGCTAATGGTCAGGCAGAATCCTCCAATAAGATCATCATCAACAATTTGAAGAAGAAGCTTGGATCCAAGAAAGGGAAATGGGCAGAAGAATTGCCTTATGTGCTTTGGGCTGATAGAACAACCCCTAAGAATGCTACTGGCCAAACTCCATTCTCTTTGGTATTTGGGGCAGAATCAGTGATCCCTACAGAAATGGTGGTTCCAACTGCTAGAACCAGTATTCGTGATCCTGAGGAAAATAATGAGAACTTGGTTCAAGACCTGGATACTATAGAAGAAATCAGAGATTTGGCAAGGATAAGGATGGCCAGTTATCAACAAAGAATGGCTGGAGCCTACAACAAAAATGTTAGGATCAGGAAATTCCAAGTTGGTGATATGGTACTAAGAAAAGCATTTCAGAATACCACCAATCCTGCTGATGGAAAGTTGGCACCAAAATGGGAAGGCCCTTATTTAATTGAAGCTGAGGCAGGAAAGGGGGCATATCGATTGCTAACAATGGAAGGTGACTTACTACCAAGAGCTTGGAATGCTGTCCATTTGAAGAAATATTTCATGTGATAAGGATCCGTGATACTCACATGATAAATATCCTTAAAGGATCCTTAAAGCACAGATGATCCTCACTTTGGTAACCCTCTAATCCTAAACTATTTCATATCCTTACTTTCACATATATGGATAAGGATCCTGTATCCTTTATCCCCCTTTTACGTGATTTTGAGTTTTGAAGGTTCAGGTACTCTTAACAAAAGGATGATTATCCACAAAAGCAACCAGTTACTTGGGTTTGACCTCAGTTATTTGGGCTTGACCCCAGTTCCGCCAGTAGCGCACGATGATCCTGGTATAGTTCATGGCAGTGGGACCAGTACTCGTTTTAGGGGCTGATAATTCCATTGTACTGGCTATACCTAGGATCCTACGTATAATGGTAGACGTACCATACATCCGTTCTTAAGGTTTCTAGCGTTTTCATGTTAGCTAAGGTTTTGGCATTTTCATGCCACTAAGTTTGGATAGTCGCCAGTTAGGGCCATACTCCAGTTTACATACGATTCTTGGGCTTGTCCCCAGTTATCCTTGGGCTTGTCCCCAGTTATCCTTGGGCTTGTCCCCAGTTATCCTTTGGGCTTGTCCCCAGTTGCTAACCTTTATCTTATAATGGCTTAGTCCCAAGTTATGTTCTATTTCAGCTCTTCGAAGTTAAACAACCAAGGATCCTTGATCCTTACCTTTTACTAAGGTTTGTTCTGTGGTTATCCTGTTTATAGTATTAAGAGTTAGGATCCTAACTTGGATCCTCAGGTATGATCCTTAACTATTTTGATTTTATTCATTGATTATTTGAATAACCCTAATACTTTGACAACTGAACTCATGATCTTTAAAATATACCACTTTTTGGAATTTTCCAACTATAGGATATTTGATCCTGGATCATATCCTAAATATTTTCTATCTAATTTGTTCAACTTTTTCTATTCAGACAAGTGTATATCAAAACAATTGAAAATTAGAAGGACAAACAAGGATAACAACATAAGATAAGCCAAAAAAGATTAAGGTTATTTTATTAACAAAAGTTTAACCGTCGAAGGTTGTCAAAATTACCTACCCCGAGCATCTACCAGCAATACGTGGCCCGTCCGCTGGGGTAGGTAAAGGGTGTCCATTGTCTAAAGGTCTTGGTAGTGCAGGAATTAAAAAGATGGCAGGATCACAATGGCTTCATCCCCCAAATAGAGGATCCCTCCACCAGTTGTAATCCTACCTATTGTCCAAAGGATCATTCATGATCCTTAACCCTAATAGCTATTGTTTAGTTATTACAGACCATCATTGTTTTGAAACAGCACAACCACAAAAAACTACTACCAAATTTAAAAATTGGGCTCCGGCTACGTCTAGAAATGTCCATCATTGCCCAATCATGCAGTCTACATCTTCGCTGCATCTTCATCCCCTCCAGCATCGGTATCCTTAACCTGATCCTTCCCACTGCCTCCAGCCTCAATCGCCAAAACCTCCTCAGCCTCTTCATCATCTTCCAGATCAGCTAACCTTGCCTTCCAGCCCTCAACATCCCAGCTGCTTCTGTCAAAGTTAGGATCTTGAGCTTCCTGGGCCATCTTTAGTTTTGTCTGATACATTGTAATGGCAGCGGAGACCTTTGCACCTTCTACGAGCTCATGTTTCTCGTGGTCAATGTCGATAAAGATTTTAGCTGTCTGAGTCTCGGCGTCTTTAAGGGCTTTTTCAAGATCAGCAATCTTAAGATCCTTAAGCACTGCAACTTGTTGGAGGTCAGCAATCTTCTTATCCAGCTCCTCGACGCTTCCCACATAATCTTCAATCTCAGCAAATTTCTGCAAAAAAGACAAAGCAATTCAAGATCGGATGATCCTCAAATGAGTGGGATACCTAGGCAGAATTGGTGATCCTCACGTCATTGAAGTATTCAAGGAACTGGTGGCGGATCAGTGGCAGGCCTTGTAGGTCCTCTGCATCAGAAGTTTTCCTCTTCTTGCCACCCCTTCCTTTAGTGGGTGCCTTGGGGATGGAGACGCTAGGACTGGCAGTGGCCTTCTTCTTCCTGGATCGAACAACGTCAAGATCGGCCGTGTTGAACTGGGAGGCAGGCTTGGAAGATTTTCCGGCACCTACACATTCAAAGCAAGATAAGTATCCTTATCCTATTTCAATTTAACTATTTATTTTGATCTTTAACTATACAAAAAGCAGGATACTTACTTGTCATGGTGATGGAACCTGAAGATACTTCTTGTGAGTCTTGGGTGTCTGTCTTGAATGACCTTATTTCAGGATCAAGCTTCCTAAAATCAGCGAGCCTTTCCTTTGTTGCGGGTGTTGTGATGAGGTGCGAAACAGAGATAGCTGCATAACACAAGACAAAAAGGGGTTAGTGATCCTTTCACAAGAGCAAGATTACCTGGTGATCCTTCTCAGGATCCTCTGTCCTACCATTGGTGGACCACTTCCTTGGTAAATGCTTTCCGTTTGGAATGGTATCCCTCCTGACAAAGAAAAAGCGTCATTTCTAATTTGTGTCGTTCTTGGTGGCTTTAAAAATGGGATGTTCTTCGCCGGGTTTTCGCTTAAACAGATATCGGTGTGATCCAAACGTCGTGAGATCATACATCTCTGCCAGTTCCGACATTCCTAAATCAATCCCTTCCTGCTCTATAATCCTTTCAAGGGTATATAGAACCCTCCAAATCATCGGCATAGCTTGGATGTAGGAAATGCCGGTTAGGCAGAAAAAGGATTGGGTAAAAGTTGGAAAAGGATAGGTGTATCCTATGGTGAACGGGGTAACTGGAAAGGCAACCCATGTTTCAGAAACGTAGTCTCTCAGAACCGTGGGATCGAAAGGTTTGAAAAAGGCGTTCGCCGGAAAGCAGTGACGAATCTTATCTACTTGAGGATCGGTAAAGCAACACCTCTCATTCACTGAGTCTTTGATGATCCCTTGACTTTTCAAGGGGCTATCCTTCTGGTGATCCTTGGCGGGGGAAGACCGGAGCATCATTCTTAATGTGATGTTGGTAAAGAAAGAAAAACAGAGTAAGAGAAGGAGAAATAAGAAAAAAGATACCTGATTGATCTTCGACTGAGAATTTAAAGGGAGTTTCTTTCGGATTTAAATGCAAATTGATCCTATCTCTAACTCCTATTTATAATGATGATTTGCAGGATTGTCACTTCAGTGACGTCACGATCGCAACGGCTAGTTCGATCTTAACAGCTATATATCCGTTAGTTTGTTACGGATAAGATCGATAAAATATAACTCGTTTATTTACGATATTACTCCTTATATTTTGGGGGCAATTGTTAGGGGAGGATTTCTTAATAACCTGTGATCCTCAATTATTATCCTGTTTGGTGATCCTTACTTCAGTATCAGATAGTGATCCTCAGAAGTACTTCAGGATCAGGATCATGGATTATCCTAAGGATCCTTATACTAATGATTGTTCACTTTGAATTCGGTATTGTTTTGCAGGAGTACCAGCTTGGACTTAGTCTTGGTAACGTTCCTGGAGAATATTCCGCATCTATTCCGCACGTGCTTGACCATGGTGAACGTTATGGAGATCGTGGGGAGAAGGCATGAATTGCGGATAGTTTGTTATTTAGATTTTTTACTTGATTTAAAAGGGGTAGCGAGCTAATTAGACAACACTTTTTGCTATTTTTCGGCTACACACACTCTTACAACCGCTCACAACAGCTCTCGTTCATTCACTTAGCAATTTCGTACACTTTTTACACATTACACTATAGTGATCCTTGTATTTAGCTCGCTATCATCCGAAGTTGTAACACATTACTTGTTTAATTTGAGTTGGTGATCGGTAGTTTCCATCACCCGGGGTTTTTTGTGCCGGAGATCAACTCTTGATCAAGGGCTTTTTCCCCGTATAAACTTTGTGTCACTTGTTATTTATATTTCATAGTGATCCTCATTGTTATAAACCAATTCAAGCATCATACCCCGTAACAGAGAGTTTGGTTGCATTATCCTCGTCTGATTTTTTGACCAAAACAGTTAGTACTTTAGTTTCCAATTGTTGTGATATTCATTTTGTCTAAACTTATCAAGTAAAGAAAAAATTTAATAAATATCCTCAAAAATTTTAGGATATGATCAAGGATCACATACCCTTTAGTTGGTAACTTCTGAAAAGTAACATAGTTTAAGGATCATAAATTCAGTTGTCAAAGGATAAGGATCACTCAAATAAATAATGAATAAAATCAAAATAGTTAAGGATCATACCTGAGAATCCAAGTTAGGATCCTAACATTTAACACTTATAATCAGGATAACCAAAAGACAAACCTTAGTAGAAGGTAAGGATCAAGGATCCTTGGTCGTTTATCTCCAAAAACCTGAAATAGGATACAACTTGGGACTAAGCCAATATAAGATAAGAGTTACTAACTGGGGACAAGCCCAACAATTCTGGGGACAAGCCCAATATACTGGGGACAAGCCCAAAGGATAACTGGGGACAAGCCTAAAGGATCGTGTGTAAACTGGAGTATGGCCCTCACTGGCGACTATCCAAACTTAGTGACATGAAAATGCCAAAACCTTAGCTAACGTGAGAAACCTTAGGAACGGATGTATGGTATGTCTACCATTATACGTAGGATCCTGAATATAGCCAGTACAATGAAATTTTCAGCCCCTAAAGCGAGTACTGGTCCCATTGCCATGAACTATACCAGGATCATCGTGCGCTACTGGCGAAACTGGGGACATGCCCAAACTGGGGACTAGCCCAAATAACTGGGGCCAAGCCCAAATAACTGGGGTCAAGCCCAAATAACTGGGGTCAAGCCCAAATAACTAGATACTTCTGTGGATAATCAGTCCTTTGTTAAGGATACCTGAACCTTCAAAACTCATAATCAAGTGAAAAGAGGATAAAGGATACATGATCCTTACCCTTATATAAGATAATTAAAAAATGAAATAATTTGAGATTAGATCATTACCAAAATGAACATCATCTGCCCAGTAAGGATCCTTCAAGGATACTAGTCAGGTAAGGATCATGGATCCTGATCACATGAAATGTTTCTTCAAATGGACAGCATTCCAAGTTCTTGGCAGCAAATCACCTTCCATTGTTAGCAATCGATATGCCCCTTTCCTGCCTCGGCTTCAATCAAATAAGGGCCTTCCCACTTTGGTGCCAACTTTCCATCAGCAGGATTGGTGGTATTCTGAAATGCTTTCCTTAATACCATATCACCAACTTGGAAATTCCTGATCCTGACATTTTTGTTCTAGGCTCCAGCCATCCTTTGTTGATAACTAACCATCCTTATCCTTTCCAAATCCCTGATTTCTTCGATAGTATCCAAGTCTTGAACCAAGTTTTCAGCATTTTCTTCAGGATCACGAATGCTTGTTCTTGCAGTTGGAACCACCATCTCTGTAGGGATCACTGATTATACCCTAAATACCAAAGAAAATGGAGTTTGGCCAGTAGCATTCTTGGGAGATGTCCTATCAGCCCAAAGCACATAAGGTAGTTCTTCTGCCCATTTTCCTTTCTTGGATCCAAGCTTTTTCTTCAAATTGTTGATGATGATCTTGTTGGATGATTCTGCTGACCATTAGCTTGTGGGTGGACTGGTGTTGATGTTATCATCTTAATCCCCCAGCTGTCACAAAAGTTAGTAGTTCTATTCCTAATAAATTGGGATCCATTATCACAAATAATTTCAGAAGGAATACCAAATCTAGTAATAATATTTCTTTTAATAAAGGATATAACTTCCTTTTCTCTGACTTGAGCAAAGGCTTCAGCCTCTATCCACTTGGAGAAGTAATCAGTCATGGCAAGCATGAATACTTTTCCACCAGGTGCCTTAGGAAGCTTACCAACTATATCCATTCCCCATCTCATAAATGGCCAAGAAGAGGATATAGGATGCAAAAGCTCTGCTGGTTGGTGAAGGATATTACTATGTCTCTGACAAGGATCACACTTCTTGGCATACTCCACAGCATCCTTCTTCATAGTTGGCCAATAGTATCCTGTCCTCAGGATCCTTGAGAATAATGCCCTGCCCCCAGTGTGGTTTCCACAATCTCCTTCATGGAAATCCTTTAGGACTTCTTGGATTTCAGGATCCTCGATACATCTTAGATAGGGTCCTGCAAGAGATCGTTTATACACCATATTATTCAATATTGTAAATTGAGATACCTTAATTTTGAAAGCCCTAGGGTTTTCTCCTGTAGGAATCTCTCCATGTTGTATGTATCTCATGATTGGGAGGATCCATGATCCTGAATGAGATTGAGTATCACCACTAGGGATGATTGCAGAATCTTCTCCTATCTCCATAGCTACACGATCCTCGATAGCAGGGGTCAGGATATGGATAATAGGAATCCTTATATCCTCCGTGATCTTCAAGGATGACCCTAGATTAGCTAATGCATCAGCTTCTTCATTCTCTTCCCTTGGCACCTGTGTCAAACTAAAGGAAACAAAAGAGAGTGCTAATTCTTGGACTATCTCTAAATATTTGATTAGCTTTTCACCTTTAACAGCATAGGATCCATTAAAGTGATTAGTGATTAACAAAGAATCTACATGTACCTCAAGATACCTGATCCTCATATGCTTAGCAATTTGCAAGCCAGCTATCAAGGCTTCATATTCAGCCTCATTGTTAGTGGTTTGGAACTCACAAGCTATAGAGTGGGGTATTATGTCCCCCTGTGGTGATTTTAGTAGTATTCCAAGTCCTGTTCCTTTTACATTGGAGGCTCCATCAGTGAATAGTATCCAAGGATCCTTGGTTTCTTCAAGCTATTGGACTTCTAACTCAGCCTCCTTTTGCAAATCACTACTAAAATCTGCCACAAAGTCAGCTAAGGCTTGGGATTTGATGGCAGTCCTTGGTTCATATCTTATATCATATGCACTCAGCTTCACTGCCCACTTAGCTATCCTTCCTGACATTTCAGGTTTCTTGAGGACATTCTTAATTGGAAAATTAGTTTTAACAATAATGGCATGAGTTTCAAAATAATGTCTTAATTTAGTAGATGCCATAATTAATGCAAGGATAAGTTTTTTCTAAATGTGAATACCTGGATTCAGCATCAAGCAAACTCTTACTTACATAATAGACAGGATGTTGTGTACCTTCGTGATCCTTAACAAGGACCGCACTTACTGTTTTTGAGGATACAGCTTGGTATAAGGATAATACATCCCCTTTCTCTGGTTTCATCAAGGCAGGGGCTGAGGATAGGTAATCCTTAAGAGCTTTGAGGGCATTTTCATGCTTTTCAGTCCATTCAAATTTCTTGTTCTTCCTCAGGATGTCATAGAATTCCTTGCACTTTTCTGAGGATTTGGATATGAACCTGTTCAAGGCTGCGATCCTGCCTGTCAATCTTTGCACATCCTTGGCATTGGCAGGAGATTTGATATTCACAATAGCCTTAATCTGCTCTGGACTTGCTTCAATGCCCCTCTTTGTCACCATATAGCCTAAGAATTTACTTGCCTTAACACCAAAATGACACTTGGAAGGATTTAGTTTCATATTAAATTTATCAAGGATATTGAATGCTTCCTCCAAGTCTTTAAGGTGATCCTCAGCTTTCTTGGACTTAACCACCATGTCATCTATGTAGACTTCCATAGTGTGTCTAATTTGTTCCTTGAACATCATATTGACAAGCCTTTGGTAAGTAGCACCTGCATTCCTTAGTCCAAATGGCATAGCAATATAACAATATATACCAGTTGGGGTCATAAAGGCTGAATCCTCTTGATCAGATGGTTCCATCTGAATTTGTTGAAATCCAGATGAAGCATCCATAAAAGTCAACAACTCATGACCCGCGGTAGCATCCACCATGGAGTTAATGTGGGGTAATGGGAAAGGATCCTTGGGACATGCCTTGTTTAAATCAGTAAAATCGACACATACCCTCCACTTTCCATTTTTCTTTTGAACAACAACCACGTTGGCTAACCATCTTGGATACTTAACCTCTCTTATCATACATGCCCGAAGTAGTTTATCTACCTCTTCCTGGATAATAGCATTCCTCTCGGGTGCAAACTTCCTCCTCTTTTGATGAATTGGCTTGAATGACCTGTCAATGCCAAGTTTATGAGTAATTATGTCTTTAGATATACCTGTCATATCCTCATGTTTCCAGGCAAAGGTAGTTTTCCTTCTTTTGAGGAAGGATACTAGCTCCTGTTCAATGTCGCTAAGGATCCCTGATCCTATGAAGATCTTGGATTCAGGATCATCAAGATCCATGAGGATTTCTTTCAAATCCTGTTCTCTTGCCTCCAAGACATCTCTTGAAGGATACTTTAATTGCTATTGCTCCCTTGGTCTTGAGGCTAGCTTCATTAATGATGTATAACAATTCTTAGCCTCTTGTTGATCACTCTCAATTTTCACCACTCCCCATGGACTTGGAAGCTTTACACACTAATGATAGGTGGATGGGACTGCCTTCATATCATGTATCCATGGCCTGCCAAGGATAACATTGCAACAAGATAAGCAATCTATAACACAAAATTTTTTATAAGAATGCAATCCTTCTATATAGATTGGGAGTTTGATGTCCCCCAATGTGTTCTTGGTTTCCCCACTGAATCCCACAAGTACTGAGGATCTTGGGACAATATCAGACTCCGGTATATTCATCTTCTTGAGGACATCAAGCTGAATGATGTTCACAGAGCTTCCTCCATCTATAAGGATCATGCGAACAAAGTGGTTAGAAATAAACAATGTGATTACAAGACCATCATGATGAGGATCCTGGACATCAACACGATCATCGTCATCAAAAGTTATGACTTTATCCTGGGTAACAACAGAGGTCCGGACGGGTCTGTCTCCATTATCCATCTTGGTTTCCTTAGCATGTCTTTTTGCTACTGAAAAGGAAGTACCACAAATGTCTGATCCACCGGATATGAAGTTTATAACTTGTGCATCTGCTGGAGGAGCAGGAGCCCTTTCTGGGATCCTTTCAGGATCCTGGATCCTTGACTTCTTCCGTCCCAAAAGTTCCTTCAAATGCCCCTTGCTCAACAAGTAACCAATTTCCTTTCTTAGTGCAATACACTCTTCAGTGAGATGCCCGAAATCCTCATGATATGCACACCACTTGGACTTATCCTTTGTAGCAGCTGGTTTATCACTTTTTCTTGGCCACCTAGCTTTCTCACCTAGATTCTGCATTGCAAGGATTAGTTCATTGTTATCAACAGAAAAACAATATTCAGAAATAGGAGGATAATCCTCATCATCCTCACCTAGATTCTGCATTGCAAGGATTAGTTCATTTTAGTCCCTGTAAGCGATTTAACTTGATTTCGCCATACCAAAGCCTTTAAAACTTATTTCTAAGTTATGTAAAGGTTATTTAAGGTATGTTAAGCCTATTTCACTATTCCGGAGTGTTCGTTGGATTAAACTGGTTATATTTACGCATTAGAGCGCGTATAACCCTCCAGAAAGCGATTTAAAGCTTAAAATCGAACAAGAGTTGATATGTGCAAATGATACACATATTTTTACAAATCCCAAGTATGAAATACAATATCTCATTGGTTTGGCATTTGTTTGATGATTGAATTGACACAGGTGTCACAGTCTCCCCTAGTTTAGGAAATTTCGTCCCGAAATTAATTCGTAGGAGTCTATCTATGGCTTAGTGTTAAGTAACAATCAAAGATAAGCAAGGCATAATCCTGTTATTTCTCTTTAACGGACATTTTTCAGAAATGAAAAATGAACGGAGTTATTTTCAACAGGCATTTTTCAAAAACGAAAAAGAACGGAATGAGTCATTTTCCACAACCTCTTCAGAAACGAAAATGAACGGAACGAGTCATTTTCCACAACTTCTTCAGAAATGAAAATGAACGGAACGAGTCATCTTCCACGATTTCTTCAGAAACGAAAATGAACAGAATGAGTCATTTTCCACGATTTCTTCAGAAACGAAAATGAACAGAATGAGTCATTTTCCACAACCTCTTCAAAAACGAAAATGAACGGAACGAGTCATCTTCCACGATTTCTTCAGAAACGAAAATGAACAGAATGAGTCATTTTCCACGATTTCTTCAGAAACGAAAATGAACAGAATGAGTCATTTTCCACGATTTCTTCGGAAACGAAAATGAACAGAATCAGTTATTTTCCACGATTTCTTCAGAAACGAAAATGAACAGAATGAGTCATTTTCCACGATTTCTTCAGAAACGAAAATGAACAGAATGAGTCATTTTCCACAATTTCTTCAGAAATGAAAATGAACAGAACGAGTCATCTTCCACGATTTCTTCAGAAATGAAAATGAACGGAACGAGTCATCTTCCACGATTTCTTCAGAAATGAAAATGAACGGAACGAGTCATCTTCCATGATTTCTTCAGAAACGAAAATGAACAGAATGAGTCATTTTCCACGATTTCTTCAGAAACGAAAATGAACAGAATGAGTCATTTTCCATGATTTCTTCAGAAATGAAAATGAACAGAATGAGTCATTTTCCACAATTTCTTCAGAAATGAAAATGCACGGAATGAGTCATTTCTAGACACACGACCAAACTTGCTGTGGTTTCTGTGCACTGAATTTCATAATTATGTATGCATCCATAATTACGCAATTCCTTGCACAGTCCGCACAATTTGTTTGTAATGTGAAGGGGAGGAAAACTCAAACCTGTGATGAGTGTGACTAGACTACCATAAGGTCCCTTTTAATTAGATCGACAAATGATCCTTTTAATTAGGCCACCAAGGAGTCCTTTCAGCTATCTCATCATATGATATTCCTAACCAGATTTTTGGGTCAATCTGTTTAACTAGACCACTCAAGGGGTCTAATTATGGAATAGTACAATATAATCCAAGGGTCTTTACTATTACGTAAAAGCCCATTGAGGATTTAATATAGTACCTTTGGATATCCTACTACGAATCCCTTATACGAATATATGGAAGATTCTACGAGGATTTGTATAACATAGTTTGGATTACACAAATACATAGAAGGAAACACATAAGCACATAATCACATAGTTGTTTAACTTGATTATTAATTTGTTATTAACTTGTTATCGATTGAAAATGGATGTGGAAACCAGTTGATAGACTTCGATGTCCACTGGGATCTATCTGAAAAGATAGGAAGATCTCCCAAAAATTCGATTTTGTTTTCAAAGAAACGTAATATTTGAATTAAGGAACACAACATTTTTAGGATTTACGGAAATACCCTTAGGTACCCTATTAATGATTTATAGAGGTACTTTGGGTATTCGTCCAGTGTTGTAACTTGCGCCTTGTACTTCGTTTCCTTGGGAGAAACGGGTACTTAGGAATTTTGTGGACAACGCAAGAGATCATAAAATAGAAAAATCTTGGGGGGTAGTTTGCTTTTCAAGGAATACGATTCCTTGATTGTCGGTATTGTAAGGGATATGTTGTTTATGCATACAACCTCATAAATACATTGCAATGTAAATAAAAGATTTATTTATAAACAATCATAACAACTGTTTCATGGACCTTGACAACAAAAGAAAATAATACATAAGACGTGATTATTTCTAAAGAGTGTTGTCTTCTAGTCGGTCAGATGCTCATCTCTGTGCTGGATTAGCATTAGCAAGCTTTGGGCAATTTCTTCGGAAATGACCCATCTCGCCACAATTGTAGCAAGAACCTGGCGGAAAGCGAGCTTGAGCAGGATTGTTGTCAGCTTGATTTAGTGCAACTGCTGCTACGCAAACTTTTGCTGTATGACCTTTACGTCCACAAATTTGGCATTCGCGGCACTTCACATTAGCATGATGATGAAGGTTACATTGGTTGCACAAGGGTGAAGTTCCATTGTATGGCTTCCTAGCAGGGGGTTGAGCAGGTTGGTTGGGGACGGCTTGATCGTTGTGAGCAACCATGGCGAAGTTCTGAGAAGCCTTTCGCTTCTTTGACTCCTTAGGGGATCCAGTCTGTTCATCCATGGTCTTTGATTCCTCGATTGGTTTCGATTCCTCGACCGGTTTCTTGTCACCCTTTCGGAAAAGCTTATGTTTCCTGATCTGAGATTCAGTCAAGGTTGCAGATAGCTCAATGGCCTGCCTAACTGTAGTGGGGTTACTACCAGTAACAATGTCATGAACTGAGTCAGGGAGACCATCGATGTGTTTTTCGATCACCTTATCCAAAGGCGTAACCATAGTGGGACACAACAGGCTCAGCTCCTCATATCGATCAGTGTAGGCTCGATGTTCACCGCTGTCTTGCTTAAGATCGTCGAATTCCCTTTCCAAGGCCCTGATCTCGTGACGAGGACAGAATTCCTTCATCATTAGTGCTCTAAGTTCTTCCCACGTTTGAGCCAGTGCCACTTCGGCACCCCTATCTCTCACCACACCGTTCCACCATGTCAAAACTCGTTTCTCGAAGACACTAGATGCAAAATCTACCTTTCGCTCATTTGGACATTGAACATGTCTGAAGGTGCTCTCTAGACTCTCGAACCATTGCAGAAGTGCAGTCGCTCCTTGAGACCCATAAAACTTTGATGGCTTAGCCGAGTTGAACGTCTTGAAGTTGAAGGGGGCATTGTTGTTGTTGAGAGCTTGGTGACATTGAGCAACGATGTTCGGGATTGCAGCAGTCATTTGCTGTGTAATGACAGCTGCCAGCTCTTCAATAGATACTGGATTTTCGCGTCGTGGAGGCATTCTAAAAGAGGAAACATGAAAGGAAACAAGTGAGAGAATTAGACGAAAAGAATGAGATCAAACAAATCTGAGGAAAGCAAGGATAGTGGTCATTTGTTTGTTACTACAAAGCAACAAACGACCCTGGTGATTATTTAAAGTAAATAGGTCAAAAATAATGTATCGTGAAGACATGCTCGCCTATAAGTGAACACTCATCCCAAGAATTCCCAGGTAAGCACAACTGGTCTCGCGTCTGATGAGATATATACGAAGTGCTTGCCTAGACAGAAAACCCATAATACAGGCATTCACCCTTCCAGTTTGCACGTGTTCACATTATTTAAAACCCAACACCTTGACGAGAGTTTTGAAAATTCAAAGGATTCAAAACCTTATAACAGAGGGTTCAAAACCTAGTAATCAATCATCCTAGAACAGATGATCAGTGTTCAAAGCGGTTTTGAAATTTATATTCTTGTTGTGGTCGTCGCCTAAGGATAGGTGACGGTATTGTTTTATGACTAAACGCAAGTAAACTCGCGTTAGGGTCCTAAGAAGGTTATAGACTAGGTCAAAGCATTACTAATAACCTAATTCCCTATAACCATTGGCTCTGATACCATCTTTTCTGTCACACCCCGACCACGTAGAACATACAAAACGTGGCGGAAACGTCGGGGAGTGTTGTAACAGAATTAATTGTCTCAAATCCATGGCAATTGAAGTTTCGTTTTATTAATCAAACATGAGAGTTTACATTGTTTTAAACAAGAAACAAAGAGTACATAACATAAATTAACTAGTTCTTGTCTCGTTTTAAGTCACTAAGGCAAAGGTCCGCCTAAGTATATCTTGATAATTCCTATGCATCATTTCCTGAAAACACATGTGAAAATAGGTACGTCAGCATAAAAATGCCTGTGAGATACATAGGTTTTTGTGAAAACAGAATTCATGACTTATGTTTGAGAAAATGTTTAGTCATGAACCTTGTAATTTGCTTGTCTTTGTAAATCATTTGAAAAACGATAAGATCAGATGATATGTATAAATAAGAGAATAATGTATGGTTAAATGAATAACCATATAAAAATGAGTTTGTATATGATAAGTTGTTTGTAAAACAATGTCTTGTGAAAAGTATGTTATTTGTATAAAATGTTATATGTCTCAAATTGAAATGGTTCAAATAACGCTACGATATGTAATACCATACAGAAACTTATATATAGGAAGTACCAGCGGCGTATCCACCATGCTTGTATCATATTACACATGCATCGTTACTTAAATCACTTACTCAAACCAAACCACCAAGATGTAAGATGTCTATGTTTAAACCAATTTCCAAATGTATTGAATAATATGTCAAAATGTTATGTCAAGATGTAAATCATGTAATGTGTATATAAATGTCAAAATGTAAGCATGTGATGAATAACAAATGTACTAAGTACGCACACAATGGGCATACATAGCATGAAATGTAATGAAATCATGTACTATAATGTACTAACGAACATAGCAGGTATATGATGTGAAAACATGGAAAGCATGAAAGTAACAAGTAGGCACATGTGTTTCACCCCAAAATATTTGGAAAACAGTAAAAGAGGGGTCTATGTACTCACTTGAGATTGCTTAGTAGTCCTTGAGTAACAACCAAACAATGTTAGAGATCGCGGATATCAAACGGCACCTAATATAGGTAACTATGTTAATAACCGGACCTAAATCGGATGATTGGATAGAATGAGGGTTCGTAAACCAAACGAGTATAGAGACTCGTGTCATATGGTTTAACAAAGCCTTCATGCTAAATGAAACCTAACCTAAGTGTTTACGACCCATTACGACCCGTTTAGGTAGCTTATGCTACTTTAACGCGTCGTTCGCGTAAAACGCGTTCGGATCGCCTAACTAGTCCTATGATAAGTAAAATATGCCTTAACATGTCTAATATGGTTGCCGAATCAGTTTAGATACCAAAAGTTATGTTACATATGCTTAAAATGAATTTTGGCGTAAAAAGGGCATTTTGGTAATTTACCTAAGGCATATAAACTACCTATCATACAACTACTTAAACGAAGCGACCATAAGGTATAACCTCGGAGGGTTATTCCCTATATACTATGGTCACCTAATGTGTTTGGTCGGATCCTAATGATCGACCAAATGGGTCGGGTTCGAAGGTATAAGCGATTTATCAGATCGCTTACCCTTACGACCCTAGACAACGTGGTAATCAGTAGGCATAGTCCCAAAGGACTATAACCATCGTGATTACAATCACGTTGCGAAGTTCAAACGAACTTCGCATTGACCATAAACTGGTCAACGCAGAAAGTCAAACAAAGTTTGACTTTCAGACTCGAAAAACAATAAAAGAACGAAGGAATACTTACGAAGGGTCCCCGAATGCTAATCGTGATCCAAGTAGCTCAGGTATGAAACAATGGTTTCAACTTAGAGCTTCTAGGATCAGATTCTAGTGGGTTTTTGCAATGGGGATGGATGGGTATTTATAGATTTCGGGTAACCGTTAAGATCGTTTCTTGGAAAAGGGGGCACGATCTAAGCCGTACACTTGTTGGAAAGTTGTGGTAACTCATTTGGCACTCACCATAGGGTTTTGACAAGTGTCCTTGGCCTTTGGAGGGGTTGAAGGGCTGAAAAAATGAGTTTATGCATTTTTTTATTTTTTATTTTTTTATTTATTTTTTTGCAGTTTTGCAGTTTTGGTTCCTGTGTGCGTATCGTCGTGTTTTGGCACTTCTAACACCCGTCAAGCCCATTTTTAAGCTTCACAAGGATGTTAAAGTATAGGGAACATTAAAAATGCTCAAAAATATGTCGGATGTCGGTACGTTTGGCCGTACGGTTGCGTTGTTCGGTTAATTACGACGGAAGTCGTAACGGACGCAAAAACGATCCAAATTGCGCGACGAATGGATTTTTCTTATGCCAAACACTAAAATAAAATATTTTAATGCTTACATAAATTTTTGGATGTCCGGATGTATTCAGAACGTAAGTTATGCGCGAAAATGCAAACTTGTGCACTTTTTGACGCTTTTAGTCCTTGAATGACACAAAAGTTTATTTTAGCATACCGAACACCTCAAAGCCTATTTCTAAGATATGTAAAGGATATTTATGGTATGTTTAACTTATGGTCATGTTCCGGAATGTCTGTTACAGTTCAAATTGGCATACTTTCGCAGTTTGTCAATTTTAGTCCCTGTAAGCGATTTAACTTGATTTCGCCATACCAAAGCCTTTAAAACTTATTTCTAAGTTATGTAAAGGTTATTTAAGGTATGTTAAGCCTATTTCACTATTCCGGAGTGTTCGTTGGATTAAACTGGTTATATTTACGCATTAGAGCGCGTATAACCCTCCAGAAAGCGATTTAAAGCTTAAAATCGAACAAGAGTTGATATGTGCAAATGATACACATATTTTTACAAATCCCAAGTATGAAATACAATATCTCATTGGTTTGGCATTTGTTTGATGATTGAATTGACACAGGTGTCACACAAGTGTTTCTATTTAGCTCGCTATCCCTTTTAAAAATGGAAAATATCTAAGCTAACAAACATTCCGCATTTGGTGCAAGTCCTCCATGACCTCCATAACGTCTATTTCAGCCATGCACATGCGGAATAAAAATGGAATATGCTCCAGGAATATCGCCAAGACCAAGTCCAAGCTCGTACTCCTGCAAAACAACATCATATTCAAAGTAGACAATCGTTAGTATAAGGATCCTTATGATGATCCATGATCCTGATCCTGCAATACTCCTGAGGATCACTAATTCAAGCAGAAGTGAGGATCACTAAGCCCAACAGTAAATGAGGATCACTGATCATGAAAAAATCCTCCCCTAACACCTACTCCTTGGGGGGTTGTCAAGGTGGAAAGTGATCAACAGGAAGCAAAGGAGTGCTATTCTTCTTCGATGAAATCCTCAACAAAACCTAGTGCAGCATAGCAATTAAAGATGCGAGGCCAGGATATCATGGAGGATTCAGAGCAGGATGTAAAGAAAGTGATCCTGGATCAGAATAATCCGGATATCTCGGTGCTCGTGGGAACCAATATCCCTCAGGATATTGAAGATCAGTTAACTAATTTTTTGAAATGCAGGATGTCAACGTTCGCGTGGAAGCACGAGGATATGACAGGTATTTCCAAGGATATTATAACACATAAGCTCGGTATTGACAGGTCATTCAAGCCTGTCCAACAAAAGAGAAGGAAATTTGCTCCGGAGCGAAATGTGATCATCCAAGAGGAAGTTAAAAGACTACTAAAGAGCAAGATGATTAGGGAAGTGAAGTTTCCTAAATGGCTGGCAAATGTAGTTGTGGTGCAAAAGAAAAACGGGAAATGGAGAGTCTGTGTAGATTACACAGACTTAAACAAAGCTTGTCCCAAAGACCCATTTCCTCTCCCTCATATTGACTCAATGGTGGATGCTACTGCCGGCCATGAGATGTTAACCTTCATGGATGTATCTTCTGGATTTCAGCAGATCCAAATGGAACCTTCAGACCAGGAGGATACTGCCTTCATGACACCAACATGTATTTATTGCTACACTGCCACGCCCTTTGGTTTGAAAAATGCAGGTGCAACATATCAGAGATTGGTGAACATGATGTTTAAAGACAAGCTGGGGGACACTATGGAGGTATACATCGACGACATGGTGGTAAAGTCTAAAAAGGCTGAGGATCACCTCCAGGATATCAAGGGAGTATTTGATATCCTGGATCAGTATAACATGAAGCTAAATCTTGCTAAATGCCATTTCGGAGTGGGGGCAGGAAAGTTTCTAGGATATATGGTGACTAAAAGAGGGATAGAGGCAAGCCCGGAGCAGATTAAAGCTATCTTGGATATCAAGTCACCTTCAAATATGAAGGATGTTCAACGGTTAACAGGCCGAGTAGCAGCATTGAACAGATTTATTTCAAGATCCTCGGAAAAGTGCAAGGAATTTTATGATATCCTCAAGAAGAATAAGAAGTTCGAATAGGGAGCAAAGCATGAAGCAGCCTTGTAGGATTTGAAGCAGTATCTTTCAACCGCACCCTTATTGATGAAGCCTGAGGATGGCGAACCATTATCCCTGTATCTTGCAATATCAGGGAATGCAGTAAGTGCTGTCCTTGTAAAGGATCATGAAGGTCAGCAGTATCCTGTTTATTATGTTAGTAAAAGTTTATTAGATGCTGAAACTAGGTATTCCCACTTAGAGAAACTGATTTTAGCCCTAGTTATGGCGTCAACATAACTTAGACATTATTTTGAAACACATAGGATTCATGTTAAAACCAACTATCCTGTTAAAAACGTGCTGAGGAAACCTGAGATGTCTGGTAGGATGGCTAAATGGTCAGTGAAATTAAGTGCCTTTGATCTAGTATATGAACCTAGAAATGCCATAAAGTCTCAGGCTTTAGCTGACTTTGTGGCTGATTTCAGTATTGATATTCAAAGTGAAGTAGACCTGGAAGTACAACAGCTAGGAGAAAACTTAGAATCCTGAACGTTGTATACTGATGGTGCATCTGATGTAAGAGGTGTAGGCTTGGGTATACTACTAAAATCACCACAGGGGGACATATTACCACAGGCTGTTAGATGTGAGTTTCCTGCCACTAATAATGAGGCAGAATATGAAGCTTTAATTGCAGGATTAGAATTGGCTAAAAGTATGAATGTCAGGAGTTTGCAAGTATATGTTGATTCTTTGTTAATCACTAATCATTTTAATGGAACCTATGCAGTTAAAGGTGAGAAGTTAATCGAGTATCTCGAAATTCTCAAAAAAATAGCAGGATATTTCGATATTTTTACACTTGAACAGGTACCAAGAGAGGATAATGCTGAAGCCGATGCCTTGGCAAATCTAGGATCATCAGTCAGGATACCAGAAGGGACCCGAATACCAATATTACATATCCTATATCCTGCGACGGATCCTTAGGATAAGGAAGTACTAAGTATTCAGGATCCTGATGAGCATCCTGAGAAGGATCCTAAGTCTTGGATGGCTCCGATCATAAGATATCTCAAGGGAGGATACATCCCAAAGGTTGAGAATCCTAAGGCCTTTAGAATGAAGGTATCACGATTCACTATTATAAATAATGTCTTGTATAAAAAATCCCTTGCAGGACCATATCTGAGGTGCTTAGAGGATCCCGAAACCAAGGAAGTGCTTCAGGATATACACGAAGGGGATTGTGGTAACCATACTGGGGGCAGGTCGTTGTTCTCAAAGGCATTAAGAACAAGATATTATTGGCCTACCATGAGAAAAGATGCTGCAGAATATGCTCGAAGGTGTGATGCATGTCAAAGGCATAGCAACATACTACATCAGACTGCAGAGCCATTATATCCTATTGTATCCCCTTGGCCGTTCATGAAATGGGGAATGGATATAGTGGGAAAACTGCCAAAAGCTCCAGGAGGAAAAGTCTTTATGTTAGCAATGACTGATTATTTCTCTAAGTGGGTTGAAGCTGAAGCATTTGTTCAAGTCAGAGATCAGGAAGTGGTATCCTTCATAAAAAGGAATATCCTGACTAGGTTTAGTGTACCGGCTGAAATAATTTGTGACAATGGATCTCAATTCATAAGTAAGAGGACTACTGACTTTTGCAAGAGTTGGGGAATCAAAATGATCACATCCACACCAGTACATCCTCAAGCAAATGGATAAGCAGAATCCTCAAACAAGATAATTATCAACAACCTCAAAAAGAGACTAGGAGCCAAAAAAGGAAGATGGGCAGAAGAGCTACCCATTGTTTTGTGGGCTGATAGGACGACGGTGAAAAATGCAACTGGCCAAACCACATTTTCCTTGGTATTTGGAGCAGAAGTGGTGATCCCGACAGAAATGGTAATACCTACAGCAAGATCCAACCTCCGGGATCCTGAGCAGAATCTTGAAATCCTATGCCAGGAATTGGATACTATTGATGAGACAAGAGATGCAGCAAGGCTAAGGATGGCAGCATATCAATAAAGGATATCCAAGGCATATAACAAGAATATAAGGACTAGAAGGTTCCAGGTTGGAGATTAGGTATTAAGAAAAGCCTTTCAGAATACTACTAATCCTGCTGACGGAAAGATGGCCCCAAAATGGGAAGGACCCTATGAGATTGAATCAGAATCAGGGAAAGGAGCATACCGACTCAAGAATATGGAGGGGGATATGCTGCCAAGATCCTGGAATGCTATACATCTGAAGCTCTATTTCAAGTGAGTTAGGAATTTAATTTCTAACTCAGGATGGTATGAATTTTATCTCTTTTAGTATGTTTAATATTATTTATTATTTTGAACCCATTACTGACTTAAGGATCGGAGGGGTGTTAGCCAGGCTAGTGCCCACCTTAGCTTACGATTGTTTTGCAGTATATGCTTCGGGATATAGCTCCAGGATGCACACTCGGGATACTTCGAAAGATTAGAGGATTGGCCCCCTCTCTCACGTTTAAAGGTATTCACCTTTCTCACGAATTGGGTTTGAGCACCCCGCCTGGAGCGCAAGTTGTCCAGGGATAGTTCAAGGTGGCGGGACCAGTTCATGTAAAAGTGGCTGACAATTTCGTCACTGTTGGCTATGTCCTGGACCCTTAAGGTATATGAGGATTGATCACCCTCTCTCGCGAAAGGGTATTTTCATACTCTCTAAGGTTTAAAGGTTTTCACCTTTCTAAGTCTTGGAGTTTATACACTCCCGCCTGTAGCGCATGAAAATTTGGGATTTTCCCCAGGATACCTATGGGATTTTCCCCAAGATACTAAGGATTTATCTCCAGAATGCTTTCGGGTTTTACCCCAGTAACACAAGAATTGTCCATACGGTCAAAACTTGAATTCAAAAATTTTCTAAGTGTTGGAAGATTTCGTGTACAGGGGACATTCCTCCTAAGGTAATTGTGTGGAGCTCAGAAAATCAGATTGGGACTTAAGATACTAAGTATCTCGAACTGGGGACATCTTTGTGGCAAAAAGTTGTAAAAGGAGTAAAGTCCAACATCAGAGTTGTACTCTGTTCCTGGTATGATATTTCCTTTGTGAATCTTACACAACCTGTTTGAACTTTTAAGTTTAAGTATCCTGATTAGGATATATCTTTAGGATATATTCTCGAAATATATTCTCGAAGTATGATTAAGGATGTTCGGTTGGAATATTTAGATACAATACTTGGGTTTAAAAATCAGAGTTGAATTTGTTTATAAATGCTAAGTGAACCGTCTTTCTCCTTTGAAAACTATATTTAAATTATTTGAGATTTTGAAGAATAAACTATTTTTAGAAACTTTGTCTAAATTGTGTGGATTTTGAGAAGTCCTATTTGACAAAAGTTTTCGTAGGATACCAATGAGTATATTGGTTATGGTATTTTCAAAAAATAATTGTACAAATTTTGCAAAGCTAAAATCTAAACTAAGTGATGCATGACAAAAATTAAAAGGCAACAGCAAATAAGTCAAACGGTGGTTATATTATTAACACGTCAAAAGTTGTGCTTTTGGTTTCACCTCAAAGTGAGGCCCATCCTCCAAAAGCACTATTAGTTTTTACCATATTGATGCGAAGGTTGAAGGTTTCATCTCAAAACGAGACCCATCCGCCTCCAACCGTTGCATCATCCAAAACAAATTATACTAACTGATGGCCAAGGGCTTCATCCTGAAACACAGGACCCATCCACATTTGGTCATCGTTTTTTTCTAATGCAGGAAATGTAAATTGTTCAGCAGAAAAAAGTAAATTGTTTGTACAGACCACAACCATGAAATTTAAAAGTGGGCTCCGGCCTTGGCACGTATATCCATCATCGCCCACGTCACTGCGCTTAAGGGGCAGCTCCTTCCTTCATCATGACGTCTCCACCAGCATCCTCTCCGACATTCACCCCTGCATCTTCAGCAGCATCCTCTCCACCAGCATTTTCTCCAGCATTCGCCCCAGCAGCATCCTTTGAAGCACTAGCATCCACTATCTTGGCAGGTTCTTCTGCAGCAGATTTGGCGGGAGGCTCCACAGGATTCCCCCCAAGATCTCTCAGTTTCGCCTCCCAGGCCTTGGTGTTCCAAGAGGGGCATTGCAAACCCAAGGCCATTGCCTCGTAAGCCATTTTCAGTCTGGCCTGGAGGAGAGAGATGACGACAGAATTTTTGAGGCTCTCCTGGTATGAAGCCATGGCCTGCTCGTGTTGAACCTGAGCCGCGTCGAACTTAGCTTGAGCCTCCTGTGTGATCTTCTGGATGGAAGACTGGTGATCTTGAGTCATAGCCTTGTACTTAGCTTCGTAGTGCTCCAATTTGGTGATGGAAATTGCTGCTTGATCTGCGATGGTGGCCTCGGCCTTTTTCAGCTGGCTTTCAAGCATGACATTCGAGCCACATGCATCCCCATAGAGAGACATCAGGAGTTCAAGACCCTGCAAAGAAATCAGGTATTGACTTTAGCTGACCTTATTAACCAGCATATGTTGTCACACCCCGAAATTATTAGAACTGGCGTGACTGGACTGGTATCTTCATTGCACAGCGGAAGCAAAATAAGCTAAGTCTTTTAGTAAATGAACGCCACTAAGTACTCGAATCCCCAATGGTTCTCCTATTCCAACCGTGCCTTGTCTTAGAACTGTAACCTGAGAAAGAAACATGCGAAAAATCAACATAAAGTTGAGCGAGTTCATAGTTTGTTTGTAAAAGATTTGAAATAAATCTTTTGAATAACCGGTTTGTGAAATAATATTGAGAAAACGAATTTAGAAATCATTTTCTTGCCAAGTTATATGGAAACGTTGTATTTGTAACCATGTATTTGTAAAGTCTCGTATTTGTAATGTTCGTATACCCGTCAATGCCCACCCTGACTTTGACTTCCTGCCCGCATATTCCTATGCTTTTTGAATTTGTATAAAAACATGACATTTAATTTGTATAAATCAAGTATTTCTGTGGGTATGTATAAACCTTTCATGTATGAATAAAAAGTCCTTGGTTGCAAAGCCACTGGTATGTGTGAAAAAGTGCAGGGAAACTCAAACCTAGCAAATTTGTTACCGGGCTTCCGGCTGGAAGACACAGTCACCTCTATGGGCCGCCCCGGCCTCACGGGTGTGGGCTCGCTACACCCAAATAGATCTATCACTCTTGTGTCCCTCGGTCCTATAATGAGGATTGATGGCCTCAAGTGTTGTGCCCACCCTTCACATGATCAAGTCTAGTAGTACACCCTCCTTAGGCTAACCATACCATAATAAAAAAAAGTATGTAAATGTCTGTAAATGTCTTTAAATGTCTGTAATAATTGTAACATGTATTTTACCCCAGCCTCTAAGGCTGAACCTCCCCAGCCTCTAAGGCTAACTTCCCCTAGTCATAAAAATCAATCACTTCTCGATAATACGCATTTGTTTTGTAAAAACCGGTATATTTAGTATAAAGTTCATTCGTAAACCGTTTGAGTTCCTTGAAATCCGTTCGTAACATGATTTAGAAATGTGAGTTTTCATTCATTCGAAAACTTTGTATGTTCTTGCAAAACGTGCTTTGTCTAAAATATGCAATCTTTGTTTATCGATAACCTTGTATGTTTCTGAAAAACGTGCATGTAATTCCACCCCGAAAACATTTACAAAAATGTAAAACTGTAAAAGGTGGGGTTATGAACTCACCTGAATATTCCTGTGCAAAGCTAGCTAAATACGACTTTGTGATATCGTTTCCAAGACTTGACTCGCTAGCGTGTATTCTACAATATTCCTAACACGGAATATCTTATAAGTTTCTAAATAAAAGCGGTAACTAGTCTACGTGTCGTCGAGCTTTACCGAATCGTTAATCGAACGATTCAACGGTAAGTAGTTAACTTATCGGAAATGATTAAGTCATATTTGATAAGCATCGTTTTATTGTCAATAATAACCAATAAGTCTTGAAAAGACTTGATTATCGAGGGATTTAAAATAAATAAATATTTATATAGAATTATATAAATATCGTTAAGATCTCTTGTCGTCCCGAGAAGTCGTTTGTGTATATAGAAATGTTCGTATAAAAGTAATATATAATACGCTTGTATTATATATGTTACGTCTTGTATATATGCTTGTAAAAAATATACGTATATGCCGTTTCGGCGTTTGAAATAAATATAAAAAGTTATATTTATTCTTATCAAAGAATCTTCGAGTCATTGTGGTTGGAAATAAATATATAACTATATTTATTTTTATAAAAGAATTCGTGTTGTACGATACGTGAAATAAATATATAGACTATACTTACTTTTGTAAAATGAATTTGTGTCGTTTAATACTTCGAATAAATATATAAACTATATTTATTTTAGTAAAAGAATCGTCGATCTTTTAACGTTTGAAAATAGATGATATCGTTATGTTTATAACGTTTTCGAGTCGTGATGTTTGAAATAAATATATTAGTTATATTTATTTTATAAAAGACTTTTCGAGCTTTCAATGTTTTGACTAAACATAAAAAGAAATGTCCGACGTTTTGATGTACAAAGTAAGTATGTAACTATATTTGTTTTAATTAAAAGGATCCGAGTCGTTGCTTTCGAAAGTCGTAAAGTGTTGTCGAAAGTGAAACACATTTGTATATGTATTCAATTGATAGTTTCGTTCGTTTTATTTTACGGGTTTTCTCGAAAACGGGCAGAGTTTCCTATGTTTTTGGACGTCCCGACAACACAAGTTGTCATTATATTTTCAAATTCAACAATATAAACTTTTATCTAATATATCAAACGTAATCTATAATTTAACCGGTTCGAGCTCGTTTCACGTGACAATAACTATAAAACTAACGAAATAAAACGTGCCGTTAATCTTTACCATCTTTGCGTCGGAACGTCGAGCCGTTGACTGGGTTGACCGAGTCAACCGGGACCCGAAATATGACCCGAACATCGACTGACCCAAACCGAACCGAGTGGACTCGTCTGACCCGAGTCGACTCGCTGACTGAGCTGACTCACTGACTGAGTCAACCGAACCACCTGACCGAGCCGCCTGACCGAACCGAACCCGAAACTGAACATCAAACGGACCGATCTCCTGCTTATCGAGACCCAAATCCGCTAATCGTGAACCCGAACTCGAACCCAACTGGACAGAATGTGAAACATGCTAAAACTCGAGCCAAACATCACCACCGTTGCTGTCGGCCGTCGCTGGTGGTTCTCAGCCGTCCCCGGAAAACATGAAAAGCAAACCCGTCACTTGTCCGTTCGGAAAATCAAAGAAAACAATAAAACGAGTCGGTTCAACTTACCGGAAAAGTCGCCGGAAAGTAAAGTTATATGAAAATGTGCAGAAACATCCCTTGTGAGCCGATCTAAGCATGCACGAAGATAAAAATCCAAAGTAAGCTCGCCGGAATATCGACCGGAGCTTCGCCGGAGTTGCGCGTGAGCCCAAACGGCTCAGAATCTTCGAAAACGGACACCGCCATCGTGTCGGGAACGTTTGGTTTAGTGGGGGTAGGGTATAAGCTCGAAGAAATCTCGCTGGAAAACATCACCACCGCCGCCGTATGCGGCGGCGCCGCCGCCGTCGCCGGTCGCCGGAGTTCGGCCGGTGCCGAGTGAGAGAGAGAGCGATGTAGGTGTGTGTGTGTTTGGTCTGTGTAATTTTGTTGAGAGAATGAGGGTTTTGAGCCCTCTAACGGGTATTTATACTAGGATTGTTTTGTGGGCTTTTGGGCTTGGGCCCAAGGCCCACAAGCCCAAATCGCGTGTTACAAGTGGCCCGTAATCCTTGTGAGACCCGTTTTCAAATACCCGAACTCCTCGTAACATCGTAAATCAAAATTTTAGATTTTAAAACATGTAAAATAATGTCGTTTTTGTCGTTGCCGTGCTCGTGCGTCGTTAACGGTAAAAATCGCGTAAAATCCGACGTTGGTCTTTCTAATCCGTTTTTCGATCCGGTTTTAACTGTAATTACTAAAACTTATTACGGAGCTAAATATAGCATGAAATACGACTTTCGAAGGTGACAGGCGTCTCCGTTACTTCCGTTTCGTTGCCGATGCGTTCCCTACCTTCACGTTTTCAGTTCACGTTGCATTTGTGTCGCACGAAAGCCCAATAAATTCACAAAATTAATTCCATAGATATAAAATATTCGTGTAACATTCATACTTGTCGGCGTTGTCAGTATTTCGTA
>JARYGA010053626.1:0-22384 GCA_030545235.1 Helianthus tuberosus
ATCGATTAAGAAGGGCCGGTGGTGATCTACTTTGTCGGAACAATACTAAAACAAATTAAGGGGCAGGTATTAGTGTGATTATGTGTCCGAATAAAAAAAAAACAAAAATGAGTCTTTAATCAATGATTTGAGGAAAGTTGACAAAATTGTTGGGTGGGGGTGGGATATAGAGCCGACCCCTAAGCCCTTTCGGCCAAATCTTGATTCAATACTATAAAATGCATAAAATGAATATCATCCAAAATAAAAATAACGAATAAAACAAAAAAATAATATCAATTTTTTATACATAAATACCATCCAACTTTACACTTGTAAAAAAATTAATTCATATTATTTGTATAGGGAAAGGTTCATTTGAGAAGAATTTTTTTTTTTTTTTGAAAAGTAAACTTTATTAAGAACAGGACACTGCCTCAAACCGAGACATCCCAACAAAAAACCATTACATATTTACAAATTTACACCAATCAGTCCAAAGGACCAGCTCTTTTCTAGACCTCGTATTATACCACAAGAAACCAACACTTTTGACCTCCCTAATAATCCCATCTAAACTAACCAATTTATTGTTGAACCTGGCTGCATTCCTCATTTTTCAAATGCACCAGCAACCAATTCTAATGATGCCCTTTACTATTTCTTTTTTCTCACCACACAGGCCAACATGATTGTGAGCTTCGATCAGGTCCTTGAACGAGAAAGCCATAATACCCTGACATTTACACCAGCTACTAACAAACGACCACAACATAGAAGCAAAAAAGCAGCTAGTGAAGATATGCTCAACGCTCTCATCCACTTTGAGAATAAAAGGAAGAAAGGGTACAATTGTAAAACATTAAATACTTTTTCGTTTATCTCATTTATTATCATCTTTGATTACTTAATTAGTCATAAAAACTATCATCATTCACACTATTGTTTTTTTGCTACACACATCAAAAGTTGCCCTACACTATTCGAAATTTACCCTACACATGTTAAAATTTATCCTACACAACCCGTAATTTATCATATACATATTTTAATTTATCCTACACTTTAAATTTTTTTTTTTTTTTTTGAAAAAATATATATTTTGAAGATAAGTTACAAATTTTAATATAGTTAAATATTAAAGAGTAATACTACTAATTAATGATCTTTGTAGGTTTACCATATTACCCTTATAGTAATATTAAATACTTATATTAAATGAAATAAAATGAAGCATTCTTATTGGTTGAAATTTTTTCTTTTTTATTGTTACAAAAAATTTCTTCTCATTTGAACTCTCCACTATTTGTATAAGGGGTATATGTATACCACTAGACTAGCATGCCATTAATACTAAAAGTATATACTTAATACTTCGACATGGGGTTTGAATTCGAGTAGTTTTTAGTGAAGCCTTCAGTTTCTTAAAAAAGTATGCATTAGAGGGTAGGGGTGGTTATTATTTGTACAAATTCCATCATTTCTAACATCCAATCAAGTTCTGTCATGTCATCAACCATTATTCCATCACTCACAACTTTTTTAGTGGAAATGGTCATCACTCACCACCACACCCAACAATTTCCCTCACAACAATCAAAAGATAACGCGTCAAAAATATAACGGGAATTTAGTTCCACGCATGATGGGGAGTGGGTGGCGATGGTGTTTGGGCTTTTTCCACGTGTTGAAAACTTTTATCACGGACAAAATTCTCACCGCCCCGTGTGGCCTTATCTTGGGGAAGTCTCACCTCCTAACATAAATGTTAATACATCATTTTCATTTAGTATTTTATTACTCATGATAAAATAACACCAAAGTCAACAAGGTTAAAAAAAAAAACTAGTTAAAGTTACCAATTTTTAACGTGATCACAATAACAATCTCTTTATATGAGTTGAATCATTGAGATTCAAGGAATTATCATAATTACGGCGTGGAGGTTGTGGAAGGCAAGGAATGAAATGATTTTTTCTAAATAGATGATCAAAGTGGTTGATATAGTTATCAATGTTAAGGCATTGGGGTTCTTACGGTACAAGAATAGATTTAAATAGAATACGGTGGAATGGGAGAATGATGTAATTTCGAGTTAAGACCGTGGGGTATAGTGGGGCTTGGGTTGGGTTAGAGGCATGAGTTGACACGTGGAGTTGGAGCCCCCCCCCCCCCCACCGGTGAGTGACGTGTCCGTGGGGTATGGCGGGGCTTGGGTTGGGGCGTGGCTTGGCAGTTTATTATAAAAAAAAATTACAAACACCCGCTATGACATGGCGGTGGACAGCAAATAGGAGGCCGCCACATCGGATCTCAAGCCCGCCCCACGCCCGGCTTCAAACCCAAGCCCCAAGGGCCACGCCCCAACCCAAGCTCACCCGGGGTGGTGGCTTGGGCGTTTTCCCCCAACTCACGCCCCAACCCAAGCCCCATACCCCATAGCCTAAGGGTGGAGGGTATAGTCAATCACCCAAGGGTGGAAATTTTCTCGGGGGAAGCCAAGCCAAACTAGTGGCAGGGGGCTGGAAATTTTCTCGGGGGAAGCCAAGCCAAACTCTAATGCACCAAGCGTGGGCCCGGTTAAGACAACATAGTCTTGGTTGCGGGAGTGGGGCGATGGTAGCTACCGTTGGTAGTGAGGGACCTTGCCGTCTGTTGTGAAAGTCACCTTCAAAAAAAAAAAAAAAAAATCTGACCACAATAACAATCTCATCATATGAGTCAAATCATTGGAATGAAATGTGTATCTTTTAACTAATAGATAACCACTTAAACACACTCTTACAATTATGAACATGCCCCTCAAAACATACAACAATTGAAAAAAACTAGTTAAAGTCACAAACTACTTAACCTGATCTCAATAACAATCTCAACATATGAGTCGAATCAAAATGTGAATCATTTAACTAATAGATAACCACTCTCATATACAGTCTTCAAAACAAAGATAAGTTCGATGAAAGTAGTTCCGATAAGGGTTGGACCACTTTGAATTTATTGACTCAAAAAGAGTTTTATATGATTCGGCATGCTAATTTACTTATGAGATATTTATGTTGGTTGGAATATTCCACTATAAATCGTAGATGACTCATGTTTTCACCAAGATGAAAATAACCATGTGTAGTCGTTAGCCAAATAATGCACTCACTATGGGGCGTTTTCTGCCATGTGGCAGTCCAGTCAGCATAGGGGCATTATTGGGCGTTATTGCAAAAATGCCGTAGTGAGAATAATGTTCAATAACGTCCATGCAATCATTACACAATTATATTTTTTTAAATTTAAAACTAAAAATACTTCATTAATTAAAAAAATACAATACTAGAAATAAAAAAAACACAGAAAAAAGTAAAAAAAAAATTACATTCCCAAAATCTAATTAAAAGTAATTAAAACTTTAGGGACTGAAATGCAAAATCCTTTTTTTAAGGACTTTTGAAGTTTAAATCTTTTTTTTATATACACTCAAAATGCAGGGACTTAAATGAAAAAGTCACCTTCTTCTTCCTTTCACCCACAAAACCCACCTGCAACTTAAACTTCAAGAAAAAAACCATTGCCAAAATCTAATTAAAACTAATTTCTTTTGTTTTTTTTTAATTCAAACTAAGTATACACACATGGCAAGGTTCTATTGGGCAAAGAAATCAAGTTTAGACGTTTTTTAAAAAAACGCCGGTGACCTTTTTTTCCCGAACATCGCTCAATAACGCCCTCGGGGGCGGAGGCCGGGCGTTTTCCGGCGTTTTTTTCGAAATTCTTTTACAAAACACGCCCCATTACGGGCGGTCTAACAATGATGGTGCATGAGGTAAATAAGCGTGGACACTTTTGTCATAATTTTTTTTCACAATAAGTTTATAGATTTTTTAGGATAAATATTCTAATACCCATATAATACATGATTTGAACTCTCAACATTTTAGATATGAAGCACACAACTTAATCATAAGCTATATTTAAAAAAGGACATTAAACTATAAGATATATTAAAATTTGGTTTATTTTTAGTTATATATTAATGTTTTAAGGTTAGGTTCATTAGTGAACAATCCCCTTGATTGTGAACACTAGTGAACTAATCCTAATCCTTAATTATCAATACACAAGTGTATACACAAGTATAAATCAATGACCATGATTTGATGATAAAAAATACACTTAGTGTATTTTACGATTTGATGATGAAAATCAATGGTCAGGATGTGTTCACTCAGTTCACAAATACACTAGTGTTAACTCTAGAATCTCACCCTAATGTTTTATTGTTTAATTTAAATTTAAATTAAAATATGTTTAGTTTTATAGAAATTTAGAACGATATCGCGTAATCTGAGAAGATCAGATATAAAACCTAAAAAAGTGGGTAAAAAACTGATGTAACGCTAACGTATCACAAAGAGAAATCAGAGAAGAATTCTGGGATGACTACTTAGAAATTAATAGCCTTTTGTCATATAATTAATAGCATTTATACATGTGACTCAAGAACTTTCATAGTCAAACCAACTACTTAGAAATTACAGTTTGGCTTATAAACTTATAAAATTATAAGCTTTTGACTTCTGGGATATGGCTAACTTCAGAAGTTATCATCTTATAAGATAAATTAACAAGTTAATTAGCTCATTTGTAGTCCATTGCTTTGTAGCCTAGTGGCATCTTGGGGGTGAGATAAAGCTTTGGGACCAATAGGTCCTGGGTTCGATTCCCACAAGGGAGGTTTTCCCATATTTATTGAGTTTCCTCCTGAATTGGTGTATAGGCATTATGCCTAGTGGAGATGGATATGATCGGGTGGTTCCGCTGGTGGCACGATGATACTCCAGTAGTCCGTCAGTGATCCAAATTTGCCGTTCAAAAAAAAATTAGCTCATTTGTAAATCATTAAAACTACTAATATTATACAATACACATGAAATCTCTATTCCACTATAAAGAAAGAAAGTATAGAATCTCAATAGTTTATTTATACAAACACATAGAATAGAAAAACAAAATCTAGTATATTAGTAATTAATAACAACAATTTCAATCTATCACAAAACTGGCGATGAAGTTACTATGAGCCAGAAGAAAGGGTGATCTTGATAACAAGACCAGGGAAAACATCATCCGGGTCATGGATATGCGGATTTTTTTCAACTATAAACGGGTCGCCACACTTATCGCTTATGGTGTGAAGGGTCTCTCCCTCTCCCACCACGTATATCTCGTCGCACGCTCGCCCATTACCTCCTACGGCAGCAGTGGTGGTGCGAAGGCAATAACTGTCTTCCAGATGATCTCTGAGAGCACCAGTGAGCATGAGGGTTACTATTGCTGTTACACAGCACAAGGAAATAACATCTGCTATGGCTATTGTTGTGCATAGTGTTTTAGATTTCAGGAACTCATCCATCTTCAATCTTCACGTACACAGTATGTATTTGTTTATATATATAGAGGGGTGGGGGTTATTGAATGGTATCAATATTATCTAAGGGAGGTAAGGCTTGGATCTCAAGGGGAGGAAGGAGGAGATCTTTATACTAGAAGGGTGTGTTTTGAAAATATTTAAATTAGTATTATCTATTAGGGAAAATTACCAAAATGTTGGTTGACCAAGAGTGTTTTCAAATTTGTCACCCTCCTGCGCCCTTGGAAGGACTACTCAGCCTCGGAAGCGTCCGTATGTTTTGTTGAAACGTCCATGTCCTAGAAGCTGACACGTGTCCGACATGTTTGTGCGTCCTTGAAAGGACCATTCCGGGATGCGTCCTTCAAGCACGGGATGCGTCCTTCAAACACGGGATGCGTCCTTGGAGTACGGGATGAGTCGGGCAAGTTTCTAATGCGTCCTTTTCTCTCTCTCCTCTCTCTCTTTCTCTCTCTCTTCTCTTTCTCTCTCCTCTCTCTCTCTTCTTGTTCTCTTCTAATTAAAATGGAGAAGATGGAAAAGCATGCTAGCAAGTGACAGAGACTACACACTGTATATTCCTTCCTGGCCTTCTTCCTCCTAATTGCAGTCCCCACCATGACGATGACGATGGATTTATATATATATGATATGCACGAGCATTCATTATACATGTACACTCTAATTAATTATCCATTAACACCGTTCCTCCTAATTAATTATCCATCTATTATCATATATATTCAACTGTTTGTTTACTAATTAATTTATGCAATTGATATTAGAGTACTGTTGAAGCACGGAATCACCGCCAGGATGATTGGGCCGCCTTCTACATGAGGGTGAAGAATCTCATCCTGTTCTTCCTCTTGAACCTAGATCTGCAATGGAGAAGACAAGAAAGTGGAGCTTGCAGAGATGACCGGTAGGGGAAAGAATCCCCTGTTTCCAGTAACAAAAGTGTGGCGGCTCCATCTTGTCTAACCCTAATAATGAGGTGAACACCTCCTTATATAGGGGACATGGGCCTCCCCTAACCTCAATGGGCCAGGCCCAGTTAGGGGTTATCTCTACAAGTCCCTAGCCCAATGTAGTATATACTACAACGCGTTGGGCCTCGCGGTTGGGTTAGTCAGCACAATAATAAATAATTAATATAAAGGCAATAAGTAACGGGAAAGTCTGACCGCTCGGGTCGGGTCCAATACCATACCTCTACAAGTACCCACAATAATCAATTCTTGCTCGTTTTTAGAGCTACAGGTGACCACATTTCTGTTTTTGACTATTATGACTTTAGTTTTTGAAGCCCAGTTTTGATGAACCATTTTGTGCAAGAACTACAAAAATATAGAGAGGAAGAGAGAGAGAAAGAGAAGAGAGAGAGAGGAGAGTGAAGTTAAAGAAAACCAGATGGGTAGAGTTAGGGATGCGTCGGCCAAAAGAAGAGGGAGAAAGGAGAGAGAAAAAGACGCATTGGTATGCATCTGGGCCCACATGCAAAATGCCACGTTTCCAATTTTTATTGAGTGTTTAAAGAGTCTGCAAATGGACGCATCTAAGCCGGATGAGTCCCTCCAAAGACGCATGAGGGTGACAAATTTGAAAACAGATTTGGTCAACCGACATTTTCGTAATTTTCCCTATCTATTATGTTTAGATAAGGGTCAGTATTAAATACTTTTATGTTTATGTATTCTAGTTTAATTAGGATAGTATCCAGTATAAATATAGGTTCGTGTTTTACCTTTTTTTATTATCAGGTCCTTATTAGTAAAATAGAGTCGCTTTGTACGAGCAATTCACTGTGTAATCGGGTTTATTTATAACGGGTTGGGAACAAACAAGGTTTAACAGGGGTGGTAGTGGTAGTGGGCTTGGGGGGAGACTTTGTAGCGTGATGGTTGTGTGGCTGTGTGCTAGGGGCTTATTTGTAAAGAGTACTAGAGTAGAGAGTAGAACTGGCTAAATAGTTAACAGTAGTATTATTTTGTTATGTCTAGACTTGAACCGGTTCTATGAAAGTTTATTAGAAATCAGTTTTAAAAGATAATAAGATAAATTAGTTAGTAGTTAAGATTCATTTAATTGAAAAAGTAATAGAGACTTTGAATGTTAAATTTTGGAAATGATGTTTTTTAGCTAGATTACAGAGAGCTTTATCGACGGAAAAACGTTTATATTCTTATAAAGCAGTAGATAATTGTGATAATCACATAGACACTTGTATATTTTTAATAATCCTATTACATAGGCGGTTATATAATTACATCTAATTACATCGCTTTCTTTCTAACTCACATTTTTGCACAGTTTTTTTTTTTTTTTTTCCTTTTTTATTAATATTGGTTATTTTAAGACTAATGGGTATGGGGGTCGGCTGAGGCCCGGCTAGGACCGGCTCCGATCCCCCACACCACCCCCCTCGGCTCGGCTCGGCCCAAACGGTTCACACCAGCCGAATGAGCTGTGGCCCCACTTCAAATATTATATTTCCTTTTTCAATTTAAATACTTTCTCTCTCATCCTTTTTCAATTTAAATACCCTCTATCTCATCCATTTTCAATTTAAAATTATAAAATAATGAGGTGGGGTAGCCTCATCCTCCATCCCTCTCAAATATGAAGGAGGCCCATCCCACACGAGCCGCCTACGTGGCGCCTACGTGGCGGCTCATCCCCTCCAAGTCCATCCTCTCCATACCCTTTAGTCTAAGTATTTTTATATATATTGTAAACGTGAACGTATACGAAAAGAAACTTAGAATTCTTTATTCTTTATATAGAAAATAACAAAATGGTTATTTATCAATTTTTTTCACACATCAACATAAACCTAGAATGAAAATATTTTATCAATATATTTTGTAGTAACTAATTTAAGAGTTAATTACTGTTTTCATCACTGTGGTTTGTCAAAAATCACTATTTCAGTCCATTAGTTTAAAATTTACGATTTCAGTCCCTGTGATTTCACTTTTGTAACCATTTCGGTCCCTGTGATTTCACTTTCGTAACCATTTCAATCCATTTATTTTGTAAGTACATGGACTGAAATGGTTACGAGGTGGGCTGAAATAGTTACGAAAGTGAAACCACAGGGACTGAAATCGTAATTTTTAAACTAATTGACTGAAATAGTGATTTTTGACAAACCACGTGGACGAAAACAGTAATTAACTCCTAATTTAATTAGGGTGAAATGAGTGGTCACCTCATAGGAAGGGGTGAACTTTCCACCCACACAATCATCTATTGACATGTCAACTCCCCTCTCTAACTCTTTTCTTGCCCCAAAAACGCCCAAAAACATAAGGGGTTATCACCACTCGTGGATAGAGGCAAACCTTTTTTTTTCTTTTTTTTTTATAAACTATTAATTAGTAAATGAAACGTATTTTTAGCAAAGCAAAAGTACAATAAATTAAAAAAAAAGCATTACATTAGATTAAAAATAATTAAAATTACATTTAGTTAAAAACTAACTAAAATTACTACTTTTCGTCGGATTCCATCAATAGGTGGGGTAAATCTATTCTTCCGAGATGCTCAACGAGATCATGCTTTAGTCTCCAATGCGTATCTTCATCCATAAGCTCGTTTAACACACTGTCATCTAGAGCGGGCTTGATTGGAGGATCCCGAATGTGTACTGGTGCTCTCGCGTTTCCGTCGTCTTTCAAAATCATGTTATGTAAAATAATAGATGTATACACCACGTACCTAATTTTTTTTTCACACACCTAGCACGCATTGGCCGATTCATTATACCCCGTTTTGACTTCAAAACACCAAAAGTCTGTTTCACGTCTTTTCTTGCCGTCTCGTGTTGTTTCTTGAACTTCTTTTCATCTAGTAGGTGAGGATATGGAAATGATTTGATAAACACGAACCATGTAGGGTAGATTTCATCTACGAGATAGTAACCACATTTGTATAAGTGGTTGTTAACGTAAAATGGACATTTTGGCGCAGTTCCATTTCGTTCGGTAAGAAATAATGGAGATTGGTGAAGCACATTGATGTTGTTTTGTGCGCCTGGAGGACCACAAAATGCATGCCAAAGCCAAACCCACAAATCTTGAGAGGTCACCGCTTCGAACATAACTGTCGGGTAATGGTGATATCCTCTCATATATTGGCCCAGAAACTCTGTGAGACACATTCTCCAAACGAAATTAGTACAATCAAGACTACCCACCATACCCGGAAGGTGATGTTTATCCTCATAAGCTTGGTATAAAAGCGCCATGTCGTGGCTTGTTGGCCTACGTAAGAACTCGGGAGCGTATATTTTACATACCGTTTCGTAGAAATATTCTAGACGCTCGCGGGAAGTACTTTCGGCCATATGTAAATACTCGTCGTTCTCGTCTGGAGGGTTACCGGTTGCAAGTTGTTTAATAGCCGATGTAACTTTTTGCAACGGTGTAAAATCCTTCTTCATTCTCGCATTTATGCCCTCTTCAAACCACCTGCCTGCATCGTCACCACCCATCCACCCACCCCACCACCCTCACCACCTACCATTTCCACCACCACCGGTCACTTTTCCGCCATCCACGTCATTAACCAACACCACCACCATCTTCATAAAACTAACAACCACCGCCATCATCTTCACTGAAAACCGGCACAACACCATCCCCATACTATCGCACCTGCAAAAAAAGAAAGAAAAATGTGGTTTGACTAAAATTCACCTAAGTTAACTAATTTTTTTAAACGGAGTTAGTGGGTTGGATGAAAATGGCAAAAAATGACAAAAGTCAGGTACTAAAATTGCAGAAAACAAAACTATTTGGGCTAAAATGGCAAGAAAAAAATATTTGGACTAAAGTGGCAATTTTGGTCAAACCTTAGTGACTAAAATGACAATTTACTCTTCTTAGGAACGTATAATGAAATTTAAACCAAACCAATGGCATGTCTCGGCTGTATCTTGCTAACTACGTTTCTTTCCTAGCCAAATTAGCTACTTAATAGGCTTAGAAGTAATCTATAAACAAACACTTAATTCTTAAACAATAATTTATTAGGTTCTGTTACTAATACTATAACTTATAGCAAAAAAATTGACATAACCAGGGAAGGGCTATCTTTGTATCACGAGATGATCGATCATCATCACCAACCAACTCAATTAAATATTATTCACATCACATACCCAAATTATTAATTAAAATCACTTTCATTGTTAGGTCCATAGCATGTAAAAACACAAGTCATAAATTGGATCGATAATGGTACGCTAGAAAAACTAGTGGTGTAAACGAGTCGGGCCGCTCATGAACTATTCGAGATCGATTAGTTAAAAACTTAAATCCGAGGCTCAAGGTTTTATCAACCCCGAACCTAAACGCGCTTTTTTTCATATAACTTTTATTTTATATTTTTATATTAAAACTATTGTTATATACGAATTATGTAAAATATAGATCTACAAAATCAATGGTCAGGATAAGTTCATTTTGTTCACAAATACATCATTGTTCACTCGTGAACCATACCCTATATATATATATATATATATATATATATATATATATATATATATATATATATATAATTTATAATTATAACTATGTATATGTAAATAATTATAAAAATACATAATGAAAATTAAAATAAATAATAAACGAGCCGAACTTGAGCTTGAAAAACTACTCACAGGCCGAGCTCGAGCCCTCTTAAGTTAACACGAAGTGAGCTCGAGCTCAACTCAACTTGTTTGGACCCCAAAACATAACTCTATAACCAATTTGTGTTTATTTAATGAATATACTAGAGAGAGAGACCAGGCTTTCCTAAATATACATTTAATGAAACAATTAATAACAAAAAGGAAATAAACGACGTCTAACTGCAAAGGGGTTTGAAGCAGTGGCGGACCCATAAATTTTTTTCATGGGGTGTGAAAATTTTTAGGGGTCATTTCGTTATCGTTATATAAAAAAAATTGATCCTGATTAGGTCGGGTCGAAACAAAGTATAGATAATATAGATGAGTTAAACGAGACACGATTATTAAATTCACTAGGGTATAATAATTATCTTTTAATAATCCACCATAAATAAATAAACAAGATCAGTAAATAAAAAAACAAATTATAAAGAAAACAAACTTAAAAATAAAGAAATTAAGAAAAACAGAAACCTTCTTTTTTGTTACTATTATATATTTTAAATTTAACTAAAATTCTGAAGAGGAAAAGTGTCACTGCACACTACATACCACTCAACCTTTTGCAATTAAGTTTTAATAGATTGGTGGAATTACAAAAATACCCTTCAATAGAAAGCATATTAACATAACAAATCTATCATCTTCTCCAACATGACTAAACGGTAGTCGGAAAAATAGTCGGATTTTCAAAAGTTTATCAAAATTAGGTATCTTCTTAGAGGTTGGTTTCAAAAGTTCAACTCAAAGGGTGCGATCACAAAATTTTATGGGATGCGCTCAGGATTTTCACAGACATAAAACACTAAATGTTTTTTTTTTTACAAATGGTGCGTCCGCCCATACATGGGCATAAAGAATTTCCCCATGGTTTGAAGAAACTTGTGGTGTAATTTATTCCCTAAGACAACCGCCACCAACACACGTTTTACCAAAAAATCTCAACCATAAACCGATGAACCACTTGCCCACTAGACACTAGTACTAGATTGGTAGGTGGTCAACCTCGGATGAATGATTAATAAAATACATGCCTAAAATACATGCCCATATAGGGTCGTATTATTGGCACACCTTGGCTTACTAAATCGACACCCTCAATACGCGTTGTATAGGCCTATACGATGCGTATTGAGTTGGTTAATTAATTTTGTGTCAGTCAAAGCTGACACTGTCTCACGGGGGTCAAAGTAATACGCATCGTATAGGCCTATACGATGCGTATTACTTTTTTAGAAAGGACAACCAGCTTTCTATCACTGTTGAGTGACGTAAAGTGATTGACGTATGCCCTATACGCATCGTATAGGGCTATACGACTCGTATTCTTTTCTGAATTTGAATTCTTCTTCCCCTATTTAAACAACGAAGAAGACGATATATATATCGTCTTCGTTTATATTCACATTCACTAACAAACATGTCTTGGTACAACTATGTTTTCGATGAGCCGTTTGAGGCGGACACGAGCACGTTTATTTCGGATAGCAGTGTGGTATATCATTTTTTTAACTTATTCTGTTTTTTTTATGAAATACTTAGCACACCGTTTGTATTAGGCGGGGTCTAATGTCCCTGATTCTTACGATTTGGGTGGAAATGATGATCACGCGCACGAGGTCATGTCTGCCTATCGTCCCCGTCATAATGAATCGTCGTTGCCACTTGCCAGACCTCAACAAGGTAAGTATATATATTTACTTTTTTCTATTCGGCGTTAAACTTACCATTACCTTTTACCCGTTGGTTTTTTTTAGTCTGCTATGCCTCGGCAACCGTTGATACCAGATTTGAACGCGTGTAGCCATGATCAAGGTTATAGGTCTCTGTATTATGAACCCGGTTACGTTCCCTCGTACGGACAGGAAGAATATGGCAATAACGTTTTCGTTAGTGGTCCCTCGTAGGGGTGAGCACACAACCGAATTAACCGAACCGTAACCGAAAAAACCGAAAAACCCGAACCGAAATAACCGATAACCGAAATAACTGAAGGGTTGGTTATTTATATTTTTAATAACCGATTTTTGCGGTTCGGTTATGGTTATTCTTATTTTCATAACCGCAAATAACCAAACCGAACCGAATATTTTAAAATAGCCAAATCCGTAGCACCATAAGTCTTTAAGTTTGTATTTAAATACTTAACCATGGCCTAATCTATATGTATCTTTGGTGAAGTATTTGAATGTTTTAACTTTTAACCATGACCCAACTTTGATGAAGATTGCACTACAACTTTTTATGTTTACATTAAAAACTGTCGAATTTAAAAACCACTTTGAGTTCGTATGTATGTTTCCACATAACACGTGACTACACGTGTTACTTTTGTTTTGGAATTAGTATGCATATGGTAGTAAAATATAATTGATTAACCGTATATATTTATTGTTTGCTCATTAATTTTGCTCGACCCACACATTTAAAGTCCAACATTAGAAACAATGAAAATAACCGACCTATAACCGAACCGAAACCGCATTAACCGCAATAACCGATTAACCGAAACCGCATTAACCGAAACCGAACGGTTATGATTTTTTGATAACCGCAGTGTGCGGTTATAGTTTCGGTTATAGGTAATAACCGAACCGAACCGCACCATGCTCACCCCTACCCTCGGGAGTACAAGGAGACCTTAGTCACCCTTCTTACGTGCAAGAGTCATTGGGTGACGATCCACCCGTGCAAGAGTCATTGGGTGACGAGCCACCCGTGCAAGAGTCACTGGGTGACGAGACACCCGCTTACCCTGAAGTTTCGTACAAAACTGATCAGGTACGAACGATATATATTTTTGTTAAATGTTATATTTTTTTCTGTTAAATTATTATACAATTGTTAATACAAAATACATTAAAATTGTTATATATTTCAGATATGATAAAAATTAATTAATAAATGTTATATGAAATATTTTTATAAAATTAATTAAACCTGTTATATTTTTTTAAACATTATAAAAAAATACATTAAAATATTTTTTTAAATATTAATTAAAATATTCGTTGAAGAGTTGAAGACACTCGTATTATACAAACGAGATGATTTCACCAAAATAGGCGTGAAACCCATAATTTGGTGAATGACTCTCAGTCCGCTTATTCAATTTTGCAAGAAATTACGCCATCAAGTTAGGAGTGAGATCCACATCTTGACGGTAAGTTTCCAATTCAAACTATAGTGGACCCTCGTCAAAGTGTCGGAATTAACTTTCTTGACCCGACGAATACCAATCACACTTATGGTACGAAATCTTCAAGTTAGGGGTGAAACTCGCATCTTGTCGACTAGTCCCGTTCCTCGATTTTCAATCCCGCCAAAGTTTCGATTTTTCAATCGATTAGGGACGTGTAGTAACTGGAAAGGTAAAGTACCGTTAATCGCTTCTCGACGAGAGTATTTAACCTATAGGCCAAAGCACGTTTCCCTAATTTGAAATGACTTTCGATTCACTTTGGAATAGTCGAAGTTTCTAAACCCGAAACAATCCGATGTTTTATCAAGCCTCTCTTTTACTTTATCTCAATTTCTATGTGTTTTAATACTTGTTACCTCGTTCATTTCAAAACCGATGCACAATTTGCACGTTCCTCGCAATAAAAAACAATAATAATTTGCACAATAATAAAAAATTGTAAAGAAAAAATACATTCAAAATTGTTATATTTTGTAAATAGGATAAAAAAATTAATTAAAAAATGTTATATTTTGATAAAATTAATTAAAATGTTATGTTTTTATAAAATTAATTAAAATTGTTATATTTTTTTAAGAATTTTTAAAAAAGTACATTCAAAATTGTTATATTTTTTTAAATTACTTGTTATATTTTTAGGATTTTTTATCCCGCGATGATTTGGAAAGTTGGGTAAAACGAAGGGGTTTAGCCAACGGATACATAATTGTTACCAGACGGTCCAAGGATAACCGGGTGTGGCTCCATTGTTGTCGTAGCGGCGAGCATGAGAGTAAGGCCACGGTTAGGAAAACCGGCAGCAAAAAATGCGCGTGCCCTTTTATGGTGATAGGTCGTCTCGACCAGAGTCGTCGGGCTTGGCGGATAGATTATCTAAACAAAAATTTTAACGAGCCGCACAACCATGGCCCTGCTGAACATCTGGAGGGTTACGCGTATGCCAGGAGGCTTACTCCTAATGAGTTTAGGCTGGTGCAAGAGCTGACAGATCAAGACATACAGCCCCATACAATCTGGAAGGTCGTAACCGAACAGAACCCTGAGAACAAATGTGTTCCGAAAGACATACACAACGCTCGCCAAAAGATTAGGGCCGCGAAGTTCGAGAAAAAACCGTCTCCCATGCAGCGACTAGAACAAATCATCCAGGAAAAAAAGATGAGCTATTACATACAGGCGGAACCTTCCACCAACGTCGTTCAGCATGTATTTTTCTGTCACGATAAGTCCTTTGAAATGTGGAGGGCATTCCAGCATGTGCATATGATCGACGCTACCTACAAGACTAACATGTACAATCTTCCATTTTTGCAAGTTGTGGGTATGACGTCGACAAACCACACCTTTTGTCACGGCCCCCGTCCCGGTTTTACCCGTTTCAGGAGCCGCGGGACAGAAACCCGTGGTAATTATTACGTTGGCAACGGAATTTTCAACAGGATCTTTTAAAACTTGAAATGCCCAATTATCTTATTTCATAATTTGGGGATTACACCCATAATTTACAATAAAGGTGATTTCTCACGGAAATCCCCTGTTTTACAAAAACATGTTTCTTTATTTTATTGAGCCACTTCTTCGAGCTTGTAGTGCTACGCGGTACTTTTTCCTTGATCACAACAGATCACCTGAAACATGTTTTAAAAAGATTTTATCAGCAGGGAAATACTGGCGAGTCACTCAAGTTGCACAAAACGACACATTGTTATAATATACAGTATTAAGGGTGATTACATTGTTTTTATCAACCAATTACCCCAAATCGGTATTTGTCACTCAACTGTATCTGTGACTATGGTCAGATCACCCATTGGCTAACCCGTTGTCCAATGGTGACGGGTATCAAGTAATGTATACAAAACCCCACATACCGGCAGTAATTGAAGATTACAAAGACTTAATCCCTGTAATTATAACTTTGAAAATAAATAGGGTTTTGGAAATAATTTGATAAAAAGAGAATGACTCACATTGCAGATTTAGATGGGCAGCGTTTAGCCTACTGATTTTTAGCCTGGCTAACTGTAACACCACGTAAAAAAGTGTCCAATTATGTAAAGACACGTGTCCTAAACTCTCAAGGTGTGAAAGATTTAGTTTGAAGGACCAAAGTTGTCAAACAGTGAATCTATGAAACCACAGGGACTAAAAGTGTCAACATGCCAAACCTGTGCCTCTGAATGACCATACACAATGAATATATTCTTAAACGAGTGATTGATTGGATATAAGAAGCCGTTTATAAAAATAATCGGAAGATTATTAAATTACAAGGGTTAAACGTGTCGACATGTCGATTCTGACCTCTGAGTGACCTTTTAACGAAACCGAGGCTTCGAAATATTCAAATATACTCTTAAGAATAAGTGGTATGAATTTCATGTGGTTTCGAGATCGTTAAGCATGTTTTCCAAACTTTGGGCTATAAGTGTCAACTTGATGAAACTTGCTTTCATAGAGGTATTTAACGAACCGGAGCCTAACGAAGTTAGTTTATTCATCTTAGAGCCTCAACATATTGACTACAGGGGCCCCACATGTCAACAATGAGGTTAAAAAGGTTTAAAAACGAGCAGGGACTAAAGCTGCCAGCATTAAAACTTGTTTTGCCAGTTAACCCGGTCCACGCGGCCCGCCTGAGAGTGCCAGTAACAGAAAAATGTTGCCAGGTGCGGGTTTTGTCTGTTCCACCGCCTTAACCTAGTTTGTAACGACCTAGGGAGCTGTAAGTCGGTTATTTTCAATAGCTAGGACACCTGGGGTGATCCCAGGGCCTCCAATTACACCTGGAAATGATCTAGCTTCATGGAATTTGCTATATAAAGGAGCCTATTCTTGTGTCATAAACACATTTGCAAACAATTCACTTGAGGGACTTGTCCTGGAGCTTCCATCAGTGAGAAGAGGATCATCAAGTGTAGAAAAGACAGCTAGGACTTTTAGTAAGCCTCTAATTTCATGTTTAGTCGTTTTAATTAGCTTAATTACTCTAAAGTCAAACTTATCGTAAAATTAGTTTGACTTTCGTTTTAATTACATGTGGCTTAACCACTGATTAAATTGAAAGTGGTTATATAATCACATTAGTGTAGGTGATTAACCCTGTGACAACTCGAATTTCCGACATTCTCTATTCGCATTTAATGCACGTTGTCGTTGACTGTTTAGTTGTTTGACTTGCCTGATTTCGTAACTGTACACTTTGTGATATGATGAGACGTATTATGTTGCATGATTATGTGTTTGATTGTATAACGTGGAACTTGTTAAGAAACATAAGCTGTTTAAGAATTGAACAACCCGACGAAACACAAGAGTGTTTCGCCATAACCCATCCCGACGAAACAGGCTGTTTCGCCATATACATCTCGACGAAACAGAAGTCTGTTTCGCCGGCCCAGTAATTCACGAAGCCCAGTTCGGGCCCAACATGTTATTTCGAGTTGTAATACGTAAAACAACGTCAGTTTCACACTTTTATCATAACCACCGAAACCCTAGAGTCTCTCCTTCTCTGTTGACGGCAATCTAGCGTTCCCTAGCTCTCGAATCCTTGTTTGTTCATCTCGAATCGGTTAGTGTATGTTTGTTATTCGGTTTCATGTTTCTGTGGTGTCTCGATTCATGCTTGTGTATATGATTGATGTGTATTACTGCTGTGATTATAAGAGTATGATGATGATGATATAGGTTTTGATATGCATGATGTAATCGGATATAATAGTGCTATGTAAAGATTAATACGATCAAGTACTCGGTTCTGAATGTTGTTATTATGATCTGGTACTGAGTACACACTAACATCTTGATAGGGATCGGTGATGCGACGTTGTATGTTAATCGATATATTGTATATGTAAACTAGGGTTCATGCTAGACGATGATTCTTTAAGGATTGTGTTATGTGATTCTGTGAACAAATGATTACTGCATGATTGTTAATGTTGATGTCGGCTGTTAGTGATGATTAGGGTTTTCTGTATGATTACTGCATGATTGTTAATGTTGATGTCGGCTGAAAGTGTGTTTCGCCAACTTATGTGTTTCGCCATTATGTGTGTTTCGCTGAACAGTTAATCTGCGCAGTAACTTGAGTTAATTCTGTTAATTGTTAACTGGAATAATTAACTGCTGTTAGACGTTGAACATAACTTGTATGATTGTGATTATGTGTTACATGCTTATACGTGAACAACTGGAACACAAACTGGTTATGTATACGTGCATACTTTAGGACGTGATTGATTACTTGCGAGCATACACTTAACATACCGAGCAAACCAAGGTGAGTTCACACAGCCAAGGCATGGGATTCCCGGGTTGGGAATTGGGTTGGATTATTTGAAATGGATAACTACTCGTACTTACGCTATCGCTAGACTATAGACCATCGTCCTCAGGATAGTCAGGACACTTACGTAAAACCTACGTAACTTAGTATCTACCATTGTCTCCCAGGTCGGGAGGACACTTACGTAAAACCTACGTAAACTAATACCTACTATTGTCTTCCGGGTCGGAAGGACACTTACGTAAAACCTACGTAAACCCCACACGTACCACTGTCCTCGGGGAAGGGCACTCACGTAAATCCTACGTGACCTTGTACGTATTTCTGTTCTCGGATTAAGAAGAACACATGGTTGCAAATAGTCTAGTAAGTACAGACATGGGAAGCCCCCATTAGTAAAGATAAACGTGGGAAACCCCCACTCGTAATACATATGACCATGGGAAACCCCCACCATTAGTACGTAATTTACATGGGAAGCCCCCCACTAAATGCATATATGATTTGTTATAACGAACTTACTTTCTGTGAACTCGCTCAACTAGTTGTTGACTCTCTGCTGCATGCCTTGCAGGACCTTAGGTACAATTGGAGCTTGCACAGGGAGGAGCAGGTCGTTGTGGGACATGGATCGATGATGCCATGTTAACTATCTAAACATTTGAATTTATGATTTACTTTGGGTTTACATACTTATGCTTCCGCTACACACTTATTGATGTTTGGTTTTGAAAACACCTTTCGTATTGATGAATGACTTTTACTATTTACTTATATGTTCAATATGATTGGTGGCTTGATCCTGGTCAGTCACGCCTCCAAGCGGTGATACTCCGCGTGTGGATTTTGGGGGTGTGACAGTTTGGTATCAGAGCCATTGGTTATAGAGTACTTGGTTTTAATAAAGGGAAAACGATTTTTGTTAAAACCAGACTATAACCAGAACAGTGCTCTCAACGATCCACAACGACGCTTCGCTCCACGTGCAAGGCTCAACACCATAGGTATTACTATTCATGTTACATTACCTACATGCTAGAACTACATAGAACTTTGCTCGTGGTATGCCTAGAGTACAGAACTCACTATACGCTATTATTTGAGAACACTTGTGTGCTCACTCTCTTCTGTCATCGCACTATTCGCGAACCTATCTCACTTACGTTATCTTTACTATGAAGATCATGTCTGCACGTATCAACATGACCCAGGACCAGTTGACGGCCCTCATTAACGAACGAGTTACTGCGGCAGTTGCAGCCGCACAAGCAGGAGGTATACCCTGCAGTTACAACTCACACTAGGATCCTTAGATCCTACATTCCTAAATCAACTCTCGTGTTTAAACTTGTCCTAATTCTTTTACACAACAGGTCAAGCACCTGTTTGCACTTTCAAGACTTTCATGGACTGTCGTCCATCCACTTTCAGCGGCACTGAAGGAGCCGTAGGTCTCCTGCACTGGTTTGAAAAGATAGAGTCTGTGTTTGAGATGTGTGAATGCCCTGAGGCACGCAGGGTGAAATATGCTACCGGTACCCTCGAGGGTTTAGCCCTCACATGGTGGAAAGCTCAGGTCCAAATACTGGGGTTGGTTGCTGCTAACGCCACCCCATGGAATAATTTCAAAGAGATGATCAAGGAAGAATACTGCAGTCGAGATGATATTCATAAGCTGGAAGTCGAGTTTTTCAACCTCAAGATGACGGGGTCTGAGATTGAAGCGTATACCAAAAGATCGAATGAGCTTGCGTTACTATGTCCTACTCTGGTGGACAAACGTATCGAACTTTATCTTAAGGGTCTGGTGCCAGAGATCCAAAGTCATGTGACTTCAGCAAATCATGCCACTTACCAGCAGGTTGTTCAGTTGGCTCACCGTCTCACTGATCAGGCGGTGGAGCAAAACAGGTTGCCTAAACGCATCAACGCTACTGCTACCGCTACCACTTCAGTTACTCCTGCTACTCCCAGCGACAATAAGAGGAAATGGGAGGGGGAATCTAGCAAAGGTTCAGCTACTGTTCAGTCTCAAGCTCAGCAACGCAAGACCAATGATTATCAGGGTCCGAGTCAGCAGTCATCTGGTAGTCACGGACAGAGAGTTTATCGAGGAAACCACCCCAAGTGCCACAATTGTAACAGGCACCACAGTGGCCAGTGCAACAAGGGTCGTTGTCAAAGATGTCTCAGGATGGGTCATGAGGCCAAGGATTGTAGGAGCCCACGACCTGCGAATCAGAATCAGCAACAACAACCACCTGCTCCACGAAACCAGCCACAGCAGCAGCAGCATGGAAATAGGGGATGCTTTCAGTGTGGGGCTGAAGGTCATTTCAAGCGGGATTGCCCTCAGTTAAACCAGAACCAGAACAATAATAACAACAACCAGGGTAACGGAAACAACAACAATGGTGGAAACAACAACAATGGTGCTAGAGGCCGTATGTTTGTGATCGGTCAGGGTGATGCCAGGAATGATCCCAACGTGGTCATGGGTAAGTTTCTTCTTAACGACTTTTACGTTACTGTCTTATTTGATTCGGGTGCGGATACAAGTTATATGTCTCTAAAAGTTAGTGAAATGTTAAAACGTGCACCAACTCTCTTAAACACCAAACATGTCGTAGAGTTAGCTAACGGTAAAAGTCTTGAGGCCACACACATAGTTAAAGGGTGTAATCTTATCCTCGCCGGTCAGACTTTCTCCATCGACCTTATTCCTATAACCTTGGGTAGCTTTGACGTCGTCATTGGTATGGATTGGTTATCCCAACAACAAGCAGAGATTTTATGCAAAGAAAAGGTTATTCGTATTCCTCGTTCGGGCAAAGAACCTCTCGAAGTTCAAGGCGACAAGAGTGGTGTCGTGAGTGGCATCATTTCCTTCTTGAAGGCTCAGAAGTGTTTGTGCAAGGGTCACACAGCTGTTTTAGCTCTCGTCACAGATACCTCGAAGAAAGAGAAAAAGATTGAAGATATTCCTGTAGTACGTGACTTTCCTCAAGTGTTTCCTGAGGAATTACCTGGGTTACCGCCTCATCGTCAAGTCGAATTCCAGATCGAGCTCGCTCCAGGAGCAGCACCCATAGCTCGAGCGCCTTATCGTTTGGCTCCAACTGAATTGGAAGAACTGTCAAAGCAGCTACAAGAACTCTTGGAAAAGGGTTTTATACGTCCTAGCTCTTCGCCTTGGGGAGCTCCAGTGTTATTCGTAAAGAAGAAAGACGGTACGTTCAGGATGTGTATAGACTACCGTGAACTCAACAAGGTGACGATCAAGAATCGTTATCCTCTTCCGCGCATAGATGATTTATTCGACCAGCTGCAAGGGTCGAGCTACTACTCCAAAATAGACTTAAGGTCAGGATATCACCAGCTGAGAGTCCGGGATGAGGACGTCTCTAAAACAGCATTTAGAACTCGCTACGGCCACTACGAGTTTATGGTCATGCCATTCGGGCTAACGAACGCGCCTGCCGTATTTATGGATCTTATGAACAGGGTGTGCAAACCCTATCTCGACAAGTTCGTCATTGTTTTCATCGACGACATCCTGATTTATTCGAAGAGTCAGGAGGAGCACGAGCATCATTTACGACTTATACTGGAACTTCTGCTAACGGAACAGTTATACGCTAAGTTTTCCAAATGTGACTTCTGGCTTCGTGAAGTCCACTTCTTAGGCCACGTGGTAAACAAGGATGGGATTCATGTAGATCCATCCAAGGTGGATTCGATCAAGAACTGGCCTGCACCTCGCACACCAACAGAAATACGCCAATTCTTGGGTTTGGCGGGTTATTACAGGAGGTTCATCAAAGA
>JARYGA010053627.1:0-27710 GCA_030545235.1 Helianthus tuberosus
AATTCAGCACCAGTAACATTTATCCTGACATCATTATTGTTTCCTTCTACCGGATGACTGTTAACTTCGTCTGAGCCAGCCATGATTTGATTACTAAAATCAAACAATAATGATTTATTAAATTATATAATAAATCTTCGTATCTGATGATTAAATGGTCATGGTATTTAATAAACCATATAGACCATTAGTCAAATGATTTGCCTAGGCTATAAATGAACCATTATTGGCAATCAAGTAGGATATAATCCTTTACATTTATCAGATAGGGGACACAAGTCACGACTGTCATTGTCTTAAAGATATTTTCATATAGCACGAAAGGCTCTCCTAGAAAGACATTTAAATGGCACAAAAGGAATTGTCACAAGGACATTTAAAACATAATCAACGATCTTTTGAATCAGTGATTTTTAAGGGTCGAACATAGTTCATCGCCTTTTTGACAAGAAGTTTATAAAACTATCATTGTCATTAATACACCTTCGCCCAGAGGCATACATCTCAAATGGATGTTTTGATGTATACACCATATTTGATGTTTAATAGCCATGATTCATATTGATCATATAGGCTATGAAAGTGGCTTGGAAAGATCCAAGTACTTTTGGAAGCTAGTGTGGTCTCTCAAGTCACACAGCCAGGAATGTTAACATGTTTTCAGATGTTAACAAGGAATCACTTTCTTAAAAAGGTTGTACCATCATAGCCATTAATATTGGCTAGGTTATACCTTTAAGAATATCTTTTGAAATTTCTTTGGCAGATCAATTTAAAAATTGAAATGATATTGGCAAGATGTAATAAAATACAAATATAAGAATTTCCAAAAGAAATTTCATTAAATACTAAGCAATTACAAGATATACCCTAAACGGGTCTCAAAATAACAAACTGTCCACGCAGGGACTACAGAAAAGAAAATAATTCCACGCGGGGACTAAATACAGAAATGAAATGTCCTCGCAGGGACTTGATTGAAATTACAATACAAAATAAAATAAAACAAACTTCTACTTCTTTTTGCCCTTTATGAGGTTCGCAAGGCCTTTAAGAAATTTGTTATACTTTTTATTTGTTTCGTCCGCTTTTTGCTCAACCTGGTCCAACCTCTGCAGAATTTGTTGAGTTTGAATTTATTGAGGAGGAGGAGGTTGTTGTTGATAAGGTGGGTATTGATACCAATGCACAGGATACCCAGTTGGGTATACTAGAGGAAATGGCGAAGGATAAAGTGCATTAAATCGAGCTGCCTCAAGATATGGATCTTGGGCAGTGGCTTGATATCCATAATCCGTAGGAGTTGGATATTCAAATGGGTTATACCCAGATGAAGCTGGGTATGTTGGTATTGGGTTTTCAAAACCCACTGGCGGTGGCGGTGGTGCAAAAGTAACTGGCGGGGGATCATCTTTTGGCACCGCGTGTGAAGGTCCACCCATTTGTGGATCTTCGGGAATAGGAGGGTATGTGCTTGAAGCTTGAGGGGAACTAAATCTTGGTCCCCCTCGCACGGACATCCGTGCATTCCTCCGTCGCCTAGGTGGCTCAGGAGGTGGTTGTGGTGGTTGTTGAGGTGGTTCCTCAACGGGCATTGGTGGTGGAGTAACCGCCTGAAGATACGGTTCCTCCAATGGAGGTTGAGGAGGAGAATTATGAAAAGAAGGGGTATATTCCCATTGGTACATGTTCCACCTTTCGGCCCATGAGTCGGGGCCTTGATATGGCGATCCTTGGTAAGGAGAACCGTTGGAGATACTGATGGGGTGAGTTGCTGTCCCGGTTGGCGACTCTAGATCAGGATCAACATCCATCTCCATATCTTGGGAGAAGTGCTCCTCGGGTCCTAAAGGATTATAACCCAGTGGTTTGTTAATATAATCGTTTGGGTTAAATTGGGCTGGGGAATAAGTTGAGTCAGAATGGTGAAAAGAATGAGAATGTAAAGAGTGGTATGAATGATGTGAATGGTGTGAATGTTGGGAATGGTGAGAATGTGGGGGGCTCATCTTGAATAGGCGGCCCAAAGGAAGGGTGAAACGATGGTGAAGAACTTAACGAGACCGAGTGTCTCGCGGGCTCAAATGAATGTCCCCAATTGTCTCGCGAATCAGAGCTAGTAAAAGACACTGATGGAGTGCGCCTGTGAGAGGGTCTAGCATTGCTAGATGGTCCTCCCCTCATAGGACCTTTTCCTTTTCCTCGAACGTGCTGCGGCATTTTTAATTAGCAAACTTGTCAAAACAAGTAAAACAAAATATGAACAACAAAAGGAAAATTAAGAATAATCCTAGGTCATTTGCCTAGACTCGGAAGTCTAAGGAATGTGCTTATTGTGTCATTGAGATTAAACACAAAAGGCTAGTGTTTAATTCACTCAATGTTGGCTCTGATATCAACCTGTCACACCCTGATAATTCCACATATTACCGGTGGGCCCAGTGGAGAGTATCGTGACATAGTTGATATCATCATAGTCAAACACACAATATAGTAGCACAGCGGAAGGCTTGGTATTTAAATACTATTACAAACCATAGTGTCCGAGTGTCCAAATAAAAGAATATACAGACTTGGTTGTAATAGAGATCCACAGGCGGATCATAAAATAAAATACAAGAAACTGAAATAACAAACTCCAGGCATCTAAGGATTTGCAAGATCCTCTTATTTGACACCAAGTAGCTCCAGCCTAATTACGTGAGGTACCTGTCACTTAGTCTTTGGAAAATACGTCAGTTTACACTGGTAAATACAATTAACCGACTCATTTGAAAAGAGTTTATGAAAATTGATTTAGGCGCACAAGGCACAAACCATTTATAACTTGGGACAATTATTTAAGATAATCTTGTATACAGTTTTATATGTTTGTCATACATATGGGGCCGGTTTGGAAGCCGGTCATGATTAACCGACTCACCACTATAAAACCCACAAAGGAGTTATCCTCAACATGTGGGTTATTTAGCGTTTTGCATCTGTCAGGTGTATGCCTACACCCCGTGCATAGGTCGTGGCCATTTTCAAATGAAATGAGTCGAGGATATCCAGGACACGGTCGTAATAACCCCCAATGTTTATGTTATCAAACAAAACAGATTAAAATGGGTTACGTAAATTTATTAATCACAATCTGATTAAATGATTTCATACCCGACCAAGCGGTATTATTATAATACCGTATCCCAAGCCCGTATATCGGAAAATAAGTTAAAAGTATTTACCTGAGCTAGATGTGTAAGGATGTAACTCAGCCGTATATTCCTAAAGCCTTATGAAAATACCTTCTACCGAAGTTACTCAATCTGTATGGAAGGTTTAATACTCTATTAGGATACTAACGGGTCTTTATTTAAGTCAAAGACTTAGACCGGTTAGTTTGAAAGATACTATACGGTTCTAAACTCTAGATTAAGCGGAGACCGGGATGGAATATGATTTAGACCCGACAAGTTTGGATACTTGTATAATATGGGTAAACTAAACACATTTTGGATTTTGAAGATTTAATGATAAGGTTAAACCTATTTCGGCTAATTTATGTAAACTAGCAACATAAACCGAACCGAACGCATAAATGCATAACGGGAAACCGAATGAAATATATACATGTCGCATATGTTATTACGCTTAAAATATGTTAATACAATCAGTAGGATGTTAACATGTTTGCCCAAAAAGTATTTAAAACCAATTTAAGTCCCGTAGGGGCATTTTGGTCATTTTAATGTTTATAAAAAAGATTTAATATAAACTGAGGTTCTGGTCTAAAACATTCAGTAAAAATATTTATTTTATAAAGTTACATCAGTAAGATATCATACATATGTGAGGTTTACCATTTATGGCCAAACTATGCCCTGAAAGGGTATTTTGGTCATTTCACATATGCTTTTAAGGACATTTTTGGAAGTCTGAGTTCATGACTTATACCTACTGTAATAATATTAAAATTCATTTAGAAATTCAGTAGGTAACAAGTCTTAGGTGTTTAATATGGTTTTAAACCATACTATGCACTTAATTATCGTAAAAATCGCTAATTGACTATAATTAAGATGTTTATGGAAATTTGAGATTTTGATCAGTCTAAGTGTTCAAAATATTTTATTTAATATATAATATCAGTAGGAAAAGGTTTGGCATTCAAATCATATGTTAATCTCATTTTATGCATGAAAAGGGTATTATCATCATTTACCGAATTATACAAGAACTCAATGATATGGTCAGTTTATAATCTGACCAAAAATCCTAAAAATCCCTAAAAATAATATCTTAACAGTAGGTAATGAGTTTTGGGTCAAAATCCATGTTTAAACATGCCTTATGCAAGATAGCGTAATTTAATTAATAAAAAGTTTTAATTTACGATATCTTGCATAACTTTAGTTTGAGACCAGAACTGATGTCAAATTTTTGGGACATACTTATATATCAGTAATAAAGCTTTTTGTCCTCTCACATTTTCAAAAATCTCGTTTATATGTCAAAAGGGCAAAATGGGCATTTATAAGCATATTAACGGAAACTAGCATATAATCCAATATATAATTGACCAAGTAATATAATTCCAGAGGGTTATACTATCACATAATGTGGTCCTAATGGAATCTTAAAACATAGAAGGATTAAGCTCAATCGGGTCAGAACTGAAAGTCAAAGCAAAAGTCAAGCTTTTGCGACTTTCGGTTGCGAACCGATCTTGAACTCAGAATTGTCGGGTTGAACATGCCTAAACATGTTCTAATAGTAATTACTAAGTTATTAGAATGTTAAAATATAATTTATAACCTCTGCATTATTAATTTTTATTATTATTTATAATTCTGTCCAGTTTGACTTTTTAACTAAATAGTTTGACCCAACAAATTAACTAAGCAAACGAAATAATTAGGAGGTTCCCTTTTAAGGGTTAGTCACCCACCTAATTATGGTTACATAACCACATTCATCTCGAATAGTGGCTGGACCATTTGAGTTTAAACCGAAGGTCAAAGTCAGATTACGATAACTTTGACTTTTTGGTTTTTAAATTAAAAACTGAACTAAAGAGGAGACTAAGACACTTACAAAGGGTCCTAGTAATCTTTTCTACAAGAACAAGCTCCCTTTTTTATCAGGAACCACCAGATGAGAGAGTAGAGAAGATTTGAATGTTTGTGCAATGAAACAAAGCACCAAGAGGGCCTTTATATAGTTGAGGAGAATGAATTTGGATCATCACAGGTGTTATGGATGTCCCCAGATGATCACATGTGTCCTAGTGGTATTCTAAAACTAACAACAAGCTCCTGGTATCGAATTGGAAGTGATTAAGTCGGTTATGAGCAGAAACCTACAGCTGGCAACATATTTTCAGTTGGGCAGTCTCTCGCGGGCCGCGTAGGATTCAAAGGGGGTCTACGCTCCCCGCGGCAACCTTGTGTTCAGGTGAAAAGTGTTTCAGCTTTGGCAGTTTCAGTCCCTGGTCCTTTGTAACTTTATTTAGCTTCTTTCTTGGCACTTTTAACCTTTGTAGTCAGTTTATAAAGGATCATGGGAGTATAACCAAACTCCGTTAGGCCCGGTTTCGTTAAACGATCACCGTAAACATAAGTTTCCTAACATTGACAATTTTAACCCGAATTCTTGGAAACTTGTATAACAATCTCGAAACCACTTGAAACTGATATCACTTTCTTGAGAATATATTTGAATATTACGAAGCCTCGGGTTCGTTAAAAGGTCACTCAGAGGTAAGAATTAACACGTTGACACGTTTAACCCCTGTAGTTTATAATCTTTCGATTATTTTCACAAACGGCTTCTTATATTCAAATAATTACTCGTTTGAGAATATATTCTTCATGTATGGTCATTCAGAGGCACAAGTTTGGCATGTTGACACTTTTAGTCCCTTCGGACACATATTTTCATCGTTTGTCAACTTTAGTCCCTTAAACTCAAACTTTCACATATTTAGAGTTTAGGACACGTGTCTTCACATAATTGGACACGTTTTTACGTGGTGTTACATCGCACCCCAATCTTGTGTGCAAAGCATCACAGTAAACCACGAAGTCCTTGATTCCTTTAGGTAATGATAATACTGTGGCATTACTCAATTTTTGTTTAAGAATCTCAAAGGATTTTTCTGCTTTGGCCCCCAATCAAATTTGGCATTCTTGCGTGTCAACGCAATTAAGGGAGTGGCTAGTCTCGAGAAGTTCTCAATAAACCTTCTATAATAACTAGCCAACCCTAGAAAATGCGAATTTCAGAAGGAGTCTTGGGTGCTTCCCAATTCATGATTGCTTCAATCTTTGCTGGATCCACTTAGATTCCATGTTCACTAACCACATGCCCTAACAATTGGACTTTTCTACGCCAGAACTCACACATAGAGAGTTTTGCATAAAGCTTCTCTTACTTTAGCAACTCGAGAATACATCTAAGATGTTTCTCGTGATCATTCCTGCTACGAGAATATATAAGTATGTCGTCAATGAAGATAATGATAAACTTATCTAGATATGGTTTGCAGACTCTGTTCATGAGATCCATGAAAGCTGCTGGAGCATAGTGAGTTCGAATGGCATAACCAAGAACTCATAATGTTCGTATCTAGTTCTAAAGGCAGTCTTTGGAACATCTTCACTCCTGACCTTCAGTTGATGATAACTAGATTGAAGATCAATTTTAGAAAAGAAACTCGCTTCTTGCAATTAATCAAACAAATCATCAATTCTAGGCAAGGGATAATGATTCTTGATCGTTATTTTATTCAGCTCATGGTAATCAATGCACATTCGCATTGAACCATCTTTCTTTTTGAAAAAAAAGAATAGGAGCACCCCAATGGGATGAACTAGGTTCTATAAAACCTTTCTCGAGAAGTTCTTCTAGTTGTGCCTTTAACTCTTTCATCTCGGTTGTCGCCAAACTGCATGGAGCTCTAGCTATTGGAGCTGACATAGGCAATATGTCGATTCTGAACTCAATTTGCCTTTTCGGGGGTAATCCTGTTAATCTTCAGGAAATACCTCCGGGTATTCAGAAATGACTGGTATATTTTCTATATTGGGCTTTAGCGTATCTACCGTGTCACCTGTGCCATGTAAATGACACATCCTCTCTTCATACACTTAGATGCCTTAAGCGGCGATGCATTCTCAAGTAATCCATAGTGTAGATCTCCGTGAGTGATGAGCGTCTCGCCAGATAGGGATTTGATCTCGATCACCTTTTTATCACAGGCGATGCGGGCCTAGTCATGGGATAACTAGTCCATGCCTAAGACCATATCAAATCCCGCAAGATTCATAGGTAATAGATTGATCGGAATAGATTGATTCTTAATGGATATATCGCATCCTTCAAGAATCTTGGAAGCTAATTCGATTGAACCATCGGCCATTTTTACTTCATATGAGTGATCTAGAGCTCTTAAAGGTAATTTACTAAACTTATGATCTACGAACTCTTATCAGCTCCAGAATCAAATAATACACGTGTGAAAATGTTATTAACAAGAAACGTACCTGTTATAACATTTGCATCATTTACCGCTTCCTTTGCGGTCAACTGGAAGTCTCGAGCATTGGATTTCTTAGTCTCTCCAGATTTTGAATTTCCACCAATTGTACGCTTGGGACAAGTGGTCCTTATGTGGCCTTTCACGCCACACTCGTAGCAAACAACTTTTTTTTTATCTCTTTACATTCATGAGTTTTGTGGCCAGTCTTCTTATAGATGCCACACGGTTTTGGTTGGTGTTTTGTTCGACACTCTCCCCAGTGTCACTTCCCGCATGATTTGCACTTGGTCATATTATCACCGGACATTGGTTGGTTATTATTTGAACTGAACCTTCCTTTCTTCGAATTCTGGAAACGGTTATCCTCCGCTTCCTCTTCCTATCAGTCTCAGACTTAAGTTACCTCAATCTCACTTCATCAATGGTTAGTGAGAGGGCTCTATCCACTGCAGATCTGAAAGTGGTGGGTTTGGAGGATTTCACCATCCCCTTGATTTCTGGTGCTGGATGTAGGATAAAAAACGAGCTAAAATCTGATTTTGTATAAGAATCAAGATGAACACACTCAAAATGAACTTGAAAACCCACTAGATTAATTTGCAAATGATGAAAACAATTAGCCCCCCAAATCTCTCTAGAATGTGTGTTACCTAAACCCTAATCATCTCTTTCTATTTATAGCCTAGACCACTTAGGCTAATTACATTTAGGTCCCTAGAGATAATAACTTACCAAAATCAGCACTAAACATGAAAACTAATTAACTAAGATAATAAATATATTTTGTTTAAACAAAATATTAAATAACCAAAGCAATATAACTATCAGAGCTCGAACTTCCACACGCTATATCTTTCTTCGATCTTCTCGTGTCGACTTGCATGTTGACTTTGACTTGTTGGCATTGACTTTGTTGACTTGATTCGTTGATAACATTAGACTACACGTTTTAGACCCAACAATCTCCCCCTTAGGCTAATGTTATCAAACTCTTGTATCATCTTTAGAACCGTCAACGTCATGTGTGTTGTGATATTCATTTTGGCAAGTTTCAGTCTCAATTTTAGATCCAACAATCTCCCCCTAGACTGATGCTTTCCAAATTTGCTTTGAAAATCTTTTCTGTCACTTTTCTCTGTAAAGACTTTAAACTGACAAGCTCCCCCTTTTTACATGCATCATCTTTGACAATCAGGAACAACCTTTTTCCAACTCTCTTTAGCTTGAGCAATTCAGAAGACGTAGGAAGAGGATTCCTAGCTCGGTATCTTCTGCAATTGTAACACCACGTAAAAACTTGTCCAAGTATGTAAAGACACGTGTCCTAAACTCTAAATATGTGAAAGATTGAGTTTGAAGGACTGAAATTGCCCAACGATGAAAATATGTATGCGAAGGGACTAAAAGTGTCAACATGCCAAAGTTGTGCCTCTGAATGACCACACACGAAGAATATATTCTTAAAGGAGTGATTAATTGGATATAAGAAGCCGTTTATGAAAATAATCGAAAGATTATAAACTACAGGGGTTAAACGTGTCTGTTGGACCGTGTGCGTGACCCTAAACAGTCAGTAAAGGCAGTTCATCATTGATTACTAAGGCGGAATCAAAGTAAACAACGTCAAAACAGCTTGTTTCCTTTTAACTTCCTTTCTATTACTGATTGCGAGTCTTTACAATGAATTCTGACTGAATTTTGACAGCACCTCGACTCTTACACCATGACCTAGTTCCGCTCCAACTGTTACAAATGAGATCATCACACACATATATATAGGAGTCTGATTCCGCTCGAAACCGTTTCAAGCAGAACCCCATGATGTTCAATCTCGAGCGGAATCACCTAGTTACATTTGGAGCGGAATCTTAATTTAACAGATTTCGCTTGAAATGACACAAATGTCATTTCGAGCGGAATTACAACATTAAGCCACTTTTCTATTTCCAAGCTCCAATCTAACCTGTCTAGACCTAAGATTTGATTAAGACGTAGTCAGCAGACATTCAGTGCACCAACAGACTTCCCCTTGGATATTGACGAAGTCTTCAGCAACGAGTCTTCAGTCTTGGTCTTTTTCCAAACTTGTCTTTACTTGTAAAAACTCTTTCTTCACCAATTCAGAAACTCATCCTAGTTCCATCTTTAGTCTCCCCTTTAACTGTTGATCCAGAATTCTGACTCCCCCTTTCACAAACTCCCCCTCTCGATGAGCTAGGGCTTAAATTCTGGTTCAAACTTTTGTCATTTTCATTGCCATGGGGATTCCTGCATAATCTCAACCCAAATATAAGATATATGACAAGAACAGTTTCAAACCAAACTTACCATTCAAACTCAATTTGATAGCCTAACCAGTCCACTTAAATATTCAGGTCCAAGTTAATGACCCTGATTACTCAATTTATCTACCAAGTCCAACTTAATGACCTTGGTTGATCAGAGATAATTCACACTGACTTTTGTTCAACATATTTAAACATTTTCTGAAAATTACAAGTTTCAAGTTAATGAACTTGCTTCAACTTTTCAACTTTCACAAACTTATCATATTAAGCTCCAAACTCATTGTCCAATCCAGAAACTTCCTGCATCTGTTTTCAGCTTTCGAATCAGAAGATCAACTCTCTACTTTGGTTTGTCAAAAATAAAGCAGAAATGTAAAATCTTTTTGAATTTTTAATAAAGTTTCTAAACTAGAAATGAAATACAGAACTAAAATGCAGTAAAAGTAAACTATTTACAAATATTTTTGGTTGAGCGTGTTAGGGAATCATATCAGCTATTCGACAACTCACAAGTACCGTTAAGCTTTGATTACATATTCAGAATTAAACAATTCGCTTAGATTGTCGATATACTGATCCACTTAAATTTTCACACAATTTTCAATCTGTCTAGGATACGGATTAAGTGTTTTAGAGACTTAAACTTATACGTGTGTCCCACCTCTTGAATATACTCCCGTATCCAGATCCCAATATTCAGTCTTACAGGTGAGTATACCACAAATGATATCTGTAAGGGAATAAATTATGATCGAAACCGTGAGAGCTCAGGTCAGAACTACCGTTCAGCAAAGAGATCACGACTCGACTTGGGTGTGTCCCCTTTAGAGGATCTTTTGTTACAACAGCATTGATTAGCAATTTTATTGTCTTATCATTTATGCTGAGGGTGATGCTATGTTTCAAGCATTGCGGAAAGTATTATTCGAGGACTAGGTCAGAACTTCCATTCAACAGAAGCCCCGGAATAATACCCCAGATATCACTGAGTATAAAGACCTAGTATATCAGAAAGAGGAATCTTTCAAACAAGATTTCAGGGGTTACCTATATATCCAAGTAGTGTTCCCCACGAAATAAGTAAGTAAAGATTTAGGTTTATATCCCGAACAAACCTACTAAATGTGTAAAAACCTATCGGCACATCATCAGCGAGACTGTTTAGCGCATTTAAACATTCCATTTCTTTAGCATACTGTAACTGTCAAGCCGATGTACTATCATTTTCCCTTTTTACACAAGCTCTTTTCTGGTTTTCTAATGTTTTTGGATTTTGAAAATATCTCATGTTTTTGTATTTTTTACATTTTTTTTTACTGTTTTTGTATTTTCTGAAAATATTACCCTATACCTCCCCCTAAATACCAAAACAAGTAAAAAATCGACAAACCATTGCAGATTGCTTCTCAACATCATCTACAATTTCTCCTTCATCAACGCCAATAATCTCCTCTAACACCGATAAAAGCTTCATACCATTCAATTTTAGCAAATATTGAAAACGAGTTTTATCAAACGCTTTGGTATGTAAATCAGCTTTTTGATCGTCAGTGTGGATTTTCTCAATTCGTATCAACTTCTTCTCGAAACAATCGCGAATGAAGTGATGACGAATTTCAATGTGTTTGGTTTTAGCGTGATGAACAGGATTTTTAGTAATGTTAATCGCTGCCTCATTATCAACAAAGATAGGGGTGTTTAGAAATTGCAAACCGTAGTCACGCATCTGTTGCTGGATCCACAAGATCTGAGAGCAGCAACTGCTAGCAGATACATACTCCGCTTCACATGTGGATAAAGCCACAGAGGTCTGCTTTTTGCATTGCTAGGTAACCGATCGTGATCCGAAAAACTGGCATCCTGCTGTTGTTGATTTAGCATTAACTTTGCAGCATCCGAAATCTGAATTGGAATACCCTTCGAGCGTAAAATCGCCTTCTCTTGGATACCACAACCCCAATGATGGAGTTCCTTTCAGGTAGCGTAATATCCTTTTCACAATCACCATATGCGAAGCTCTTGGGTTAGACTGAAATCTTGTTGCGAGGCAGGTTGGGTACATAATATCGGGTCTTGAAGCTGTCAAATACATTAGCGATCCGATCATGGAACGATACATCGTTTCATCTACCTTCTCTCCGGTGAGATCAGGGTTTATCCCATGATTCGTTGCTAATGGGGTGGAAGCTGGAGTAGAACCTGACATCCCGAATTTCTCCAAGATATCATGAACATACTTTGTTTGATGTATGAAAATTCCTTTGGGTAATTGATCAACCTGTAGTCCCAAAAAGAATTTCATCTCACCCATCGATGACATTTCGAATTTCTGCTTCATAACTCGTTCAAAATCTTTGCACAAATTTTCATTTGTTGACCAAAATATAATGTTGTCCACGTATATTTGAACTATCAGAAGATGTCCGTCGACCTCTTTGGTGAAGAGAGTAGCATCCACTTTTCCACGAATGAAGCTGTTGGCAAGTAGGTGTTGAGACAATGTCTCGTACCAAGCTCTCGGGGCCTGGTGTAAACCATACATCGCTTTGTCTAGCAAGTAGACCTTGTCTTTGTGGATTGGATTGGTGAAGCCCGGTGGCTAACCGACATATACCTCCGCTTTTACCTTCCCATAGAGAAACGCCGATTTTACATCTAACTGATATACTTTGAATTTTTTCCAAGATGCAAATGCTAGGAAGATTCTGATCGCTTCTAGCCTAGCAACTGGAGCATATACTTCAGTAAAATCTATCCCCTCCTGCTGACTGAAACCTTGGACTACGAGTCGAGCTTTGTTACGAACAACAACTCCTCTATCGTCTCTCTTGCACTTGAACACCCACTTGGTGTTTATCTTCCTTTGACCATCAGGCAAATCCACTAACTTCCACACTCCCAACTTTTCGAATTGGCTCAGTTCCTCCTGCATTGCATTGACCCAAGAATCTTCAGTAAGCGCCTCTTTATAAGTCCTTGGTTCAACCTGCGAGATAAAACAACTCAATGAAAATTCAGTTTGTAAAGGAGCAACTTTTGTATAAAAACATGTAAGCCCTTGATCAAGCTATCTTCGAGTGCGGACGCCTGTTTGCAATTCTCCAATGATCAATTCCTCTGGATGATATGAAAGAGTTCGTGGCATCACTTCGCCTGGAACATCTACATCGCCTTCCAGATTAGTAACATTCTGATTTGCACCTTGTTCACTGACTGGGTTTGTTTGACTTGAAATCTGAATTTGCTCCCCCTCAGAATCTGAATCACCACGATTAAATACTGGCATGTTCTCAGATTCTTGATTATCATTCTGTGCCGTCTGATTATCTTGCGCAACTTCATCTTGTTGGACATCATCATGTTCACCAGCATTTCTTGGACCTGCTTCATCGTCATTTGATGCTCGTTGTGGTCTTCTTGAATACTCAGATGGGAACCTTTCTTGCGATTCTTCATACTCTCTTAAAATATCCAACTCATCAAAGAAATCTTCTTCTTCTTCCTTTTCTTCTTCCATGTCAAACGAATCCCACAATTTATCATAATTAAAACGCCATGAGTCTCCAGGATTCTGAGGCGGCATAGTATACCCCTGACACTCAACATGTTGTGCTTCGATGATCTGCTTCAGGCTTGGAACAAAAACACGTCTTTGTGGACTTTAGTAACCCACAAATATTCCTTCGATACTCTTTGGACCAAACTTACCAAAAGGCTCTAGAACTGTACAAGAAGACCCAAACGGTTCTAAAAACTTCAGGTTCTGTTTGCGGTTATTGATCAACTCAAAGCATGTCTTGTTGAATTTCTTCACAGTGAGAACCCGGTTGAGTGTATAGCATGCGGCGGAAACTGCTTCTGCCCAAAAATTTATTGGTAGCTTTGAATCAGCAAGCATTGTTCTGGCCGTTTCGATTAGCGTCCTGTTTTTACGTTCTGCAACTCCATTCTGCTGCGGAGTGTACGGAGCACTAAACTCATGCAATATACCTCTTTCATCACAATATTCTTCCATCTTGTTGTTCTTGAATTCAGTACCATTATCACTTCTGATTCTTTTGATACGCCTTTGGTACAGATTTTCAATCTTTCTGAACAACGCCATCAAACTATCAAACGTTTCATCTTTCGACTTCAAGAATGACACCCACGAAAATGTGGAATAATCATCAGTAACCACAAGACAATAGAGATCCCCTGTAATACTTTTGACGTTTACTGGACCAAACAGATCCATATGTAGTCTCTCTAAAGGTCTGGAAACTGAATTGACTTGCTTTTTAGGGTGTGACTTTTTCTTCTGCTTACCTTTGATGCAACTAATGCACTCCCCTTCCAGATGAAAACCTTTAATGTTAACACCCAGAACTAAATCATTATGCACCAGGTGATTCATTTTTCGCAAATGTATATGCCCCATTTTTCGGTGCCACAACTTCGATTCTTTCTCTGTTGCTCTAGACACAAAACAATGAGCCTGACCAGTGGTTGTAGTAGCTACACTCATGTCCAACACGTACAGATCATTCACTCTAGGTTCCCTCATGATAACCCATTCTTCAGGGATAACAAATCCTGGTTTCAAGATCAAACATTCTTTGTCTGTGAAGTGAGTAGTATACATCTTGTCACAAATCTGCGAGATGCTCAGCAGATTATTCTCCAGCTCAGCAACGTAGTTAACTCTTTCAAACGTAACAATCCCATTGGATAACGTTCCTTCACCAACAATTCTACCACCTTGGTTTCCTGCGAATCCCACATAACCACCATTGAAATTTCTAACATCGTACAACAATGCAGTCTTTCGTGTCATATGTCGAGACGCTCCACTATCCATAATCCATCGTGAAATAGCTCTTGGAAGATCCTGCACATATCACAAACAATTCAATAAAGATGGCGATTCATGCTTCACAATTACCAACTAGGAAGCTCCGGCAAGTCCAAAATTTTTAGTGAGATTTTGATGCTACCCAAGCCTCTTTCGACTCAGGTAACTGGACTTTAATGTGAGATTTTGTAGTGTAAAGTGGCGGAAAATTTTTATCATTCATTTTTAAACTTTCCTCAGATCCAACCGCAACCTTTTTGTATAAGAAAAACTCATCTATCTTAAGTTGACCGGTTGGTTGCTTTTTTTCTTTTGAACATTCTTTTTCTCTGTTGGAGTAGAAGATTGTTTCTCCAATTGTTCATAATAATCCAAAGGAACATCCATCTTTACCGGAGTGGTAGAAGATGATTGTTTTTCTTTCTCTGAAACCTTTGGTTTAGATGAACTTTCTTTCTTGTCAACCACTTTTGGCTTCCATGTTTGTTGAGATGAAGCAACCCGTTTATAAAATTTGTCATTTTTAGTTACCAATTTCTTAACAGGTTCAATTTTGACTTTTGTTTTCTCATTTTTCAAAACTTTCTCAACAACCATCGAAGCTTTTCCTTTTGCATCAACCTTCTTCTTTCGATTCTCAACAACTTCAGTCTTAGGCTTGAAGTTGGTGCAATTTCTTGCAATGTGACCAACTTTGTTGCATCTAAAGCATGTACGAGTATCAACTACCCGACTTGTGCCTTCAGACTGAGGTTGTGAAGCCTTCTTTTCAAAAAAATTCTTCATTTGATTTTGAAAAAAATTCATTTTCCTCATCAGAAAGTGAACTTGAACCGTTCACAAACACCTTCTTCTCAACAAACTTTTTGTTTTGAAAATTCTTTTTTTGATAGTTCTTACCACCCTGATATCCTCCCGACCAATTGTTTCGATTGTTGTTATAAAAACGTGGTGGAACAACAGGTTTCTTGTAGTAAGCTTTATCTTTTTCAAAATTCATTTGCCTTTTTGTTTGTTTTAAACTCTTTACTTCAGACAAATCAATTTCAACCATTTTGAACACATTTGTCAATTTTGAAACATTTACATTCTCCAGAGGAAATTCAGAATCCGAATACAACTTATCAGATCCTGACATCTTGTACATGACAAGACCCGGTTTATCACCTAAGTTGTTTTTGGATTTTGATTTCGGAATGTAATTTTCCAGAAAACATTCATCTTCCTCAGTAGTGTCACTTTCAGATTTTAGAACATTTTCAACCACACTTTTTACCACTTCAGTTTGGACACTATCGTCATTGGAAGATGAAGAAAATGTCACATCAATTGAATCAGGAAGTTTCACTTCATTTTCATCTTCAAGATTAACCAACCCAGATTGCTTTTTCGAATAATTGTCTAAAACTGGTGGCGGAACTTGATGAAACCCGACCCCAGTTCCATCACAGTATACATCTTCGCCTGCTTTGTTTTTCTCGATGGGTTTGGGAACAATGTGTTGCAAAACAAAGCTTGCAGAGCTGTAACTGTTCAACTTCAAATTGATACGCTCATTCTCAATCTTAGCTTCTTCAAATTAAAGCTTCAACTTAGCAATCTCATCCAATTGTTTGTTGATTAATTCTTCTTTAACCCTCAAAACACTTTGCAAGTGACAATTTTCTTTGTATGTTTTACCGTTTCTATCATCATTATCTTTAACCGTGCTTTTAAGCTTCTCAAATTTTTCAATAATCTGACGATTTTCAAGAACTAACCTCTCATTTTCCTTCCTAACCTTTTCTTGATCAATTTTATCATTTTCAATTTTGTTGGTTAATTCTTTTACTCTTTCGTTCGAAGCTTTCAACATTTTATCACGGTTAAGGATTTGATCCTCAACACTTCTGACTCTAGCAGTCAGATCATCAATCTTTTTACCTTTGAGATAAGTGTTTGTACTACAAACTTTGCATTCTTTGATGCAATTTTTGCAGTCAACGTCACCACTGACTTTCTTACCTGACTCAGTTGTTGACGTGTTTGAACTGACCTGGCTTTTAGATTCAGAGACGGATTTAGAGTCTACCTCAAGTGCCTTAGCAGCCAGCACCTTGTCAGCCATCTTTCCCATGTTTTCAGCATTCAACTTTTGAGTCGTGTCAATGATTCCAGTATCAACCTTCTTTGACTTCTCTTTTTCTTCTTTCTCCTTCTTTTCTTTCTCTTCTTTCTCTTCTTTCTCTTTCTTTTTCTCTTCTTCCTCTTCTCCGCTTCCCCACCATTTTCTTTGCCAATAATCATCTTCTTCTTTCATTTCTTTAATTATGGTTTCCATATCAAGAGTGTTATGATCAATGGCTATATTTCCATTAGGGTCAAGATAACATTCTCTGTCTGGATCCCATCTCCTCGCTCTTTTTGCTTCAAGATATATACCAGATATTCTGATCATTCTTTCTTGAGCTATCATCTTCCTGTAAGCATACCTCTGTTCTTCAGGTCTGGTGTCTTTCCAAGGAACAGGTTCAGATTTTGCCATGAATGCATATCCAACCGCATCCTCCTCAGGTAACAACTCGCTCCAGTCGAAACCTTCATCGTCATGAATCACTGCAAGAGCTCTGGATTTCTCTTTGTTGTCCTCAAGCTGCTTCATCCTTGGCGGCTCCGATTTATTCTGATGATAAATCGCTTTCTTGTAGTAATCTTCTCTGAACGGGTTTTCAGACTCACCAGCATAAGCATTTCGGCATTCACGCTTAAAGTGACCTTTCTGTTTACACTTGAAACATGTCACTTTAGACTTGTCAAAGCCCAACTTGGTAGATGGTCCACCAATAGACTTTATCCCGGTTATCTCCATGAAACGCTGTGCCCGACGAACCGCACTGGCCATGCACCACCTTATGTCGATCAATTCCATCTCCTCAGGATCTATTTGATCGTAATCTTCTTTCGTCAAGTTGGTGTTGCCTATCTTCCCTGCTACAAGACTTTCATACGATTCTAGCACAGACGCTAAGAAAACCATCTGTTGCTTTGCCGATTCCTCGCTGATGTTTTGAGCGTTCTTTAAGTCTACAACGATATTACATTGAAATAGGTTCTTTGCATCTGATTGACTTGAATGTGACGAAGAACCAGTGTGAAATCCACTACTTTGACTTTCTTTGTTCGAAATGTTGGAATTCTCAGCAGAAAAAGCTGTCTTGGGAGATGTATTCTTTGGCATCATGCTTTTTGGATAATACAAATCCAAGTTCTGCTGGTATGATGAGTGATTGATTTTGTGTGTTTTCTTTAACTCCAGCTCATGACTTTCTAGTCTCTCAATCAGCAAATCTACAGTCAACACTTCGGGCGGCTTGATTGTATTCTTCAGCATCAAGGCATAATATTGCCAATCCATCTCATCTGGTAATGAATCAAACAATTTGTCGACCAGTTCTTCTTGAGAATAGAAAATTTCATGTCTCGCCAGTTCCAGCTTTAGATGCCCAAACATCTCAATCATTTTACAAACTGATTCATTCTTTAAACTACCAAATAAATCAAATTCTTTTCTAAGCAGTTTCTTTTTGTTTTTCACTATTTCTGCACTTCCCAAACATTTAGCTTTCAATTTTTCCCAAAGATCTTTAGAACTTTTGTACTCGATCAAAGATATTATATCTTCTCGGACAGATTGAAATAGCAGTGCGATGCATTTTTGCTCAGCAACAAACGATTCTATTTCTTCATTTGATGTCAAGCTTTCACCAGTTTTGCCTCCATCAGCATATCCGTTCTTTAGACTTTTCCAGCTCGGATAAGCAAAGGCTTTCAACCATTCTTCAAACTTCTTGGCCCACCGACTGTACTCTTCGATAGCCATCAACTTCGGGGGTTTGTTATACGTTCCGAAAGTACTCTCCACACCCAAGGCATCCGATATGCTTTTCTTCATACTAGGCGTGTTCTCATTGGTGTTGTTCGAAGAAGTATCGTCTCCAGAATTTCCAGCAAAAGCATACATATCGCTAAACGGATTCATGAACAGATCATCCATCTTGCACGTACCTGAAAAAATCAGCAAACACTTAGAAAAGTTTTTAAATTTTGAAAATCAGCAAGTTCAAGCGGAATCACTTGAAGCGGAATCAGCTTCAAGTGGAATCACAAGAACTTTTCAAACGAGATCAGACAGTAAACTCAAGCGAAATCTGATTCAAGCGAAATCAGACTTTACTTTTCAAGCGGGATAAGAACTAATCTGATTTCGAGCGGAATCAGACTATACTTTCAAGCGGAATCTACTTTTTAAAGTGGAATCTGCGAAGAACCTTTCAAGCGGAATCAGGTTTATAGGTCATTTTTACCAGTTTTAAGTTGAGTTTTAATCTGATTCTTTGTAGGGTTTGTTAATACTATGTTTTACACAACATATGTGAAAATCAGGCCATTTCAACCGCTAGAACTAGTTCAAATCAGAAAAATATGAGAAGAAGAGAGTAGAAATGAGAAAATCCGGTAGAATCAAGCTGTAATGGTATGAACTCCTCGTCCTGAGCTCTGATACCACTTGTTGGACCGTGTGCGTGACCCTAAACAGTCAGTAAAGGCAGTTCATCATTGATTACTAAGGTGAAATCAAAGTAAACAACGTCAAAACAACTTGTATCCTTTTAACTTCCTTTCTATTACTGATTGCGAGTCTTTACAATGAATTCTGACTGAATTTTGACAGCACCTCGACTCTTACACCATGACCTAGTTCTGCTCCAACTGTTACAAATGAGATCATCACACACATATATATAGGAGTCTGATTCCGCTCGAAACCGTTTCAAGCGAAACCCCATGATGTTCAATCTCGAGCGGAATCACCTAGTTACATTTGGAGCGGAATCTTAATTTAACAGATTTCGCTTGAAATGAAACAAATGTCATTTCGAGCGGAATTACAACATTAAGCCACTTTTCTATTTCCAAGCTCCAATCTAACCTATCTAGACCTAAGATTTGATTAAGACGTAGTCAGCAGACATTCAGTGCACCAACAGTGTCAACATGTTAATTCTTACCCCTGAGTGACCTTTTAACGAACCCCAGGCTTCGAAATATTCAAAATATACTCTCAAGAATAAGTGATATAAATTTCACGAGGTTTCGAGATCGTTATGTGATGTTTACGTGAATTCCCAAGAATTAGGGTTTAATGCGTCAACGAGGCGAAACTTATGTTTTCGGTGATCAATTAACGAAACCGGGCCTAACGGAGTTTGATTATACTCCCTAGATCATCTACAAACTAACTACAAGGGCCAATTGTGCTTAAAATGAAAGATTTGAGGCTTAAAAAGGTGCAGGGACTAAACTTGCCAAGAATGAAACTTGTTTGGCTGGTAACCAGGGTGGTCGCGTGGCACGACCATGTAGCCACTCTGTTGTCGCGCGACGCGACGACACTGTTTCCACAGTCTGCTGTGGCCAGGTGCAGGTTTGTTCCTTTCCTTGAGCTCCAAACAAGTAAATTCGAAACAAGGGCCTTGTTAATGGTTTTTACATACCACCAAGACACCTGGAGAGACCAGATAACATCCGTAAACACCTGTTATCATCTGGAGCAACTTGAATTCACTATATATAGAGCCATAAGTTCAGCAATTCATTTGCTCATTCACACAATATCATTCTCAACTCTCTAAGCTTGTGTTCTGAGCATCTCTGGAGGTTCCTGAATCAAGGGGAAGCTTATTTTTGTAGAAAAGATAGCTAGGACCCTTTGTAAGTGTCTTAGCCCCCTTCCTTAGTTCAGTTTTTAGTTTAAAAACCGAAAAGTCAAAGTTATCGTAATCTGACTTTGACTTTCAGTTTAATCACAAATGGTCCAGCCACTGTCCGAATTGAAAGTGGTTATGTGACCATAATTAGGTAGGTGATTAACCCTTAAAAGGGCACCTCCTAATTATTTCGTTTGCCTAATTAATTGTCGGGTCAAACTATTAAGTTAAAAACTCAAACTGACCAGAATTTGAAATAATAATTATAACTAACAATGCAGAGATTATAAATTATATTTTATCACTCTAATAAGTTAGTAATTAGTATTAGAACATGTTTAAGCATGTTCAACCCGACAATTATCAATTTAGGGTCGGTTCACAACCGAAAGTCGCAAAAGCTTGATTTTTGCCTTGACTTTCAGTTCTGACCCGATTAAGCTTAATCCTTCCATGTTTTAAGCTTCCATTAGGACCACTTTATGTTGTAGTATTACCCCCTGGAGTTATATTACTTGGTCCTTAGTATTTTGAATTATATGCTAATCTCCGTTAATATGCTTATAAATGCCTATTTTGCCCTTTTCACATATAAACAAGATTTTTGAAAATGTGAGAGGACAGAAACCTTTATTACTAATATATAAGTATGTCCTGAAAATTTGACATCAGTTCTTGGTCTCAAACAGGAGTTACGCTCGATATCGTAAATTGAATCTTTTTATTAATTAAATTGCGATAACTTGCATTAGTCATGTTTAAGCATAGGTTTTGACCCAAAACTCATTACCTACTGTTAAGATATTATTTTTAAGGATTTTTGGAAATTTTTATCAGATTATAATCTGATCATATCATAGAGTTCTTGTATAATTCGGTAAATGACGATAATACCCTTTTTATGCATAAAATGAGATTAACAAATAATTTGAATGCCAAACCTTTTCCTACTGATTTTATACATTAAATAAATTATTTTGAACAATTAAAACTGATCAAAATCTCAGATTTCGATAAAACACCTTAATTATCGTCAATTAGCGATTTTTACGCTAATTAGGTGCATAGTATGGTTTTAAATCATATTTAACACCTAAGACTTGTTACCTACTGAATTTTTAAACAGGTTTTAATATTTTTATAGTAAGTATAAGTCGTAAACTCAGACTTCCAAAAATGTCTTTAAAAGCATATGTGAAATGACCAAAATGCCCTTTCGGGGCATAGTTTGGCCATAAATAGTAAACATCACATATGTATGATATCTTACTGATATGAGTTGACAAAATAAATATTTTTACTGATTACCAAAGACCAGAACCTCAGTTTATTATAAAATCTCTTTTATAACCATTAAAATGACCAAAATGCCCCTACGGGACTTAAGTTGGTTTTAAATACTTTTTGGGCATATATGTTAACATCCTACTGATGTATTAACATATTCTAAACATAATAACATTTGAGACCTGTATATAATTCAGTTGGTTACCCGTTATGCATTTATGCATTCGGATCGATTTATGTAACTAGTTTTCATAAAATAGCCGAAATGGGTTTAAGCTTATCATTAAATCTTCAAAATCTAGAATGTGTTTAGTTTACCCATATTATACAAGTATCCAAACTTGTCGGGTCTAAACCACATTCTATTCCAGTCTCCGCCTAATCTAGCGTTTAGAACCGTAATGTATCTTTCCAACTAACCGGTCTAAGTCTTTGACTTAAATAAAGACCCGTTAGTATCCTAATAGGTTATTAAACCTTCCATACAGATTGAGTAGCTTCAGTAGAAGGTATTTTCATAAGGCTTTAGGAATATACGGCTGAGTTAGTTCTTTCACATCTAGCTCAGGTAAATACTTTTAACTTATTTTCCCTTATACAGGCTTGGGATACGGTATTATAATAATACCGCTTGGTCAGGTATGAAATCATTTAATCGGATTGTGATTAATAAATTTACATAACCCGTTTTAATCTGTTTTGTTTGATAACATAAACATTGGGGTTACTACGACCGTGTCCTAGATATCCTCGGCTCATTTCATTTGAAAATGGCCACGACCTATGCACGGGGTGTAGGCATACACCTGACAGATGCAAATGCTAATATGACTCACATGTTGGGGATAACTCCTTTGTGGGTTCTATAAGTGGTGAGTCGGTTAATCATGACCGGCTTCCAAACCGGCCCCATATGTATGACAAACATATAAAATTGTATACAAGATTATCTTAAATAATTGTCCCAAGTTATAAATGGTTTGTTCCTTGTGCACTTAAATCAATTTTCATAAATGTTTTAAAATGGGTCAGTTAATTGTATTTACCAGTGTAAACAGACGTATTTTTCAAAGACTAATTGACAGGTACCTCACGTAAATAGGCTGGAGCTACTAGGTGTCAAATAAGAGGATCTTGCAAATCCTTAGATGCCTGGAGTCTGTTATTTCAGTTCCTTGTATTTTATTTTATGATCCGCCTATGGATCTCTATTACAACCAAGTCTGTATATTCTTATATTTGGACACTCGGACACTATGGTTTGTAATAGTAATTATTCACCAAGCCTTCCGCTGTGCTATTATATTGTGTGTATTGACTATGATGATATCAACTACGTCACGATACTCCCTGCCGGGCCCACCGGTAATATGTGGAAATATCGGGGTGTGACAGGTTGGTATCAGAGCCAATATTGAGTGAGTTAAACACTAGCCTTTTGTGTTTAATCTCAATGACACAATAAGCACATTCCTTAGACTTCCGAGTCTAGGCAAATGACCTAAGATTATTCTTAATTTTCCTTTTGTCGTTTATATTTTGTTTTACTTGTTTTGACAGGTTTACAAATTGAAAATGCCACCGCGCGTACGAGGAAAGGGAAAAGGTCCTATGAGGGGAGGACCATCAAGCCATGCAGGACCCTCTCACAGACGCACTCCATCCACGTCTTTTTCTAGCTCAGATTCGCGCGACCATCGGGGACATTCATTTGAGCCCGCGAGACACTCGGTCTCGTTAAGTTCTTCACCATCGTTTCACCCTTCCTTTGGGCCGCCTATTCAAGATGAGCCCTAACATTCTCACCATTCCCAAGATTCACACCATTCTCACCATTCGCACCATTCATACCACTCTTTACACTCCCATTCTTTTCATCATTCTGACTCCACTTATTCCCCGACCCAATTTAACCCAAACAACTATATTAACGAGCAATTTGGCTTTAATACTTTAGGACCCGAGGACCACTTCTCCCAAGATATGGAGATGGATGATGATCCTGACCCAGAGCCGCTAACCGGGACACCAACTCATCCCATCAGTATCTCCAGCGGTTCTCCTTACCAAGGATCACCATACCAAGGCCCCGACCCATGGGCCGAATGGTGGAACAAGTTCGAATGGGAATTCACTCCTTCTTTTCATAATTCTCCATAACTTCCATTGGAGGAACCATACCTTCAAGCGGTTTCTCCACCGCCTTTACCCGTTGAGGAACCACCTCAACAACCACCACAACCACCTCCCAAGCCACCTAGGCGAAGGAGGAATGCACGGATGTCTGTGCGAGGGGGACCAAGGTTTAGTTCCCCTCAAGCTTCAAGCACATACCCCCTATTCCAGAATATCCACAGATGGGTGGACCTTCGCATGCGGTGTCGGAAGATGATCACCCGCCAGTTACTGTTGCACCACCGCCACCGCCAGTGGGTTTTGAAAACCCAATAGCAACATACCCAGCTTCATCTGGGTATAACCCATTTGAATATCCAACCCATACGGAATATGGATATCAAGCCCCTGCCCAAGATCCATATCTTGAGGTAGCACAATTTAATGCACTTTATCCTTCACCATTTCCTCCAGTTTACCCAACTGGATATCCCGTGCAAAGGTATCAATACCCACCCTATCAACAACAACCTCCTCCTCCTCAACAAATTCAAACTCAACAAATCCTTCAGAGGTTGGACCAGGTTGAGCAAAAAGTGGACGAAACGAATAAAAAGCATAACAAATTTCTCAAGGGCCTTGCGAACCTCATAAAAGGCAAAAAGAAGTAGAAGTTTGTTTTATTTTATTTTGTATTGAAATTTCAATCAAGTCCCTGCGAGGATATTTTATTTTCTGTACTTAGTCCCTGCGTGGACTTATTTCTTTTTCTGTAGTCCCTGCGTGGACAGTGTGTTTATTTCAAGACCCGTTTAGGGCATTCTTGTAATAGTTTAGTATTTTAATGGAATTTCTTTTTGGGATTTTAAATGTGTATTTTTATTACATCATCATGCTATATCATTTCAATTTTAAATTGATCTGTCAAACAAAATCTCAAGAAGAAGTTCTTAAAGGTCTAACCTAGCCAAAATATTAATGGCTATGATGGTACAACCTTTTTAAGACAATAAATTCTCTGTTAACATCTGAAAACATGTTAGCATTCCTAGCTGTGTGACTTGAGAGACCACACTAGCTTCCAAAGGTACTTGGATCTTTCCAAGCCACTTTCATAGCCTATATGATCAATGTGAATCATGGCTATTAAACATCAATATGATGTATACACCAAAACATCCATTTGAGATGTATGCCTATGAGCAAAGGTGTATTAATGACAATGATAGTTTTATTTTATAAACTTCTTGTCAAAAAGGCGATGAACTATGTTCGACCCTTAAAAGATCACTGATCCAAGAGATCGTTGGTTATGTTTTAATCGTCCTTGTGACAAGGACTTCTGTGCCATCTAAATGTCCTTCTAGACGAGCCTTTTGTGCTATCTAAAAATGTCTTTTATGACATTGACAGTTGTGACTTATGTCCCCTGTCTAATAAATATAAAGGATTATATCCTACTTGATTGCCAATAATGGTTTATTTGTAGCCTAGGCAAATCATGATCAAATAGATGTTGACTTATTATCTAAAATGGTCTATATGGTTTATTAATACCATGACCATCTAATCATCAATGTGATGATTCATTATATAATCTAAATATATCATTATTGTTTGATTTAGTACTCAAATCATGGCTAGCTCTGACGAAGCAAACAGTCATCTTGAGGAAGGAAACAATAATACCAGGATAAATATTACTGGTGCTGAATTACAAGCGATGATAAAGACATCGGTTGCTCAAGCTGTGGATAATAAGTTTAAGGAGCCGAGTAATGTTCGGTCCAAAACTCATATGAAGTCCCTATCACATTCGCATACACTGAAGAAGGATGAGTCTTAACACTCATCTAATCAGAAAAGTGAACCAAAGAGGCAGATTGTCCTCGATCACACTCCCAAGTACAACAAGGGTTGTACCTATAAATATTTCATCTCCTGTAAACCGAGAGATTTCACAGGAGAAAAGGGAGCAATCGACTGTATGAAGTGGTTGGATAAAATGGAAACTGTGATTGACATCAGTGGGTGTGCTAAGGAAGACATCGTTAAGTTTGTGTCTCAATCCTTCAAGGGCGACACCCTAACATGGTGGAAAGCCTTGGTGCAATCCACTGGAAAGGTTCCTCTGTATAACCTTTCGTGGAATAAGTTTGTTGATCTTGTGAAGGACACTTATTGTCCTCAGTATGAAGTTGAAAGAATAGAAACTGACTTCCTCACTTTGGTGATGAAGGATTTGGATTGCTGGTCTTATGTGACCAGTTTTAACTCCATGTCGAGGCTTGTACCTTATTTGGTCACCCCAGAACCCAAACGCATTGCGCGTTTTATCGGTGGTTTAGCCCCAGAGGTTAAAGGAAATGTCAAGGCTTCTAAGCCTGCTACTTATAGATCTGCTGTAGATCTATCTTTGTCCCTTACTCTCGATGTTGTAAGGAGTAGGGCAAAGAAAACCACCGATGACGGGAAAATAAAGAGGGAGGAAGACCAGTCCCATCAGTCAAACAAAAAGAATAAAGGGAACCCTGGTTCCAAGAAAGGGCAGTCGGGTGACAAGCCTAGATGCAAGACTTGTAACAAGAGGCACTTTGGAAAGTGCAATCAGGACCCACAAGCTACACCTTGTGGGATCTGCAAGAAGAAAGGGCACAAGACTGTGGAGTGCCGAAACATCAAGGATGCGACCTGCTACGGTTGCAACGAAAAGGGGCACGTCAAGACTAATTGCCCTAAAAATGCTAAGAAGCCTGAGGAGGCAAAGAAAACCAATGCAAGGGTTTTTCAGATGAATGCAAGGGAGGCGGTGAACGACGAGAACGTTATAACAGTTACTTTCCTCATTAATGATATTTATGCTAGAGTTTTATTTGATTCAGGTGCCGATAAGTCTTTTGTAGACCATAAGTTTAGTAAGTACTGAATCTCCCTATTAAAACTCTAGACATAAAATATGAGGTAGAGCTCGCAAACGGTACCTTAGAAACTGCTTCAACTCTTCTTGATGGATGTGCTATATCCATTAAGAATCATTCTATCCCGCTATCCTTCATGCCAATGAAATTGGTTGGGTTTGATGTAGTTTTAGGCATGGATTGGTTATCACATAACCAAGCCCAAATTGTCTGCGATAAGAAGCTAGTTAACATCAAAATCCCTTCTGGTGAATCCGTCACTATCCAAGGAGATACACAATATGGTTTGCCCAACAATGTGTCTATTCCCAACATTTGACAGGCACCAGATGTGCTTTTTTTTGTCAAGTTTGCATCCTGCATGATATGCATCTATGTATGCAATTAATTCTAAATTTGTGTTTCTAGGATACCACAATCCAAGATCTGATGTGCCTTTAAAATGTTTAAAAACTCTTTTAAAAGCTTTCATGTGGGACTCTTAAGGATTACATTGATATCTTGCCAGAAAACATGTGGAAAACATTATGTCTGGTCTACTAGTTGTTAAGTATAACAATGAACCTATCATTCCCCTATAAGTTTTTAAATCAACAAATTTTCCTTCTACATCAGAATCAAGTTTGTTTCCTGTTGCCATGGGAGTTTTTGAAGATGAACAATTTTCAAGTGAGTACTTTTTCAAAATAGTTCAGACATATTTTGATTGACTCAAAAATATGTCATCACTTTGTTGTTTTAGTTACAATCCAAGGAAAAAGCTTAACTCACCGATCATGCTCATTTCAAAATGGCTAATCATTAAATTTTCAAACTTTTTACAAAATTTCTCATTTGTTGATCCAAATATAATGTCATCAACATAGATTTAGACCAACAAAGTGTCCCCTTTGTGCGATTTCAGAAATAGTGTAGTGTCAGTTGTACCTTTGGTGAAGCCAGAATTGATTAAGAAGTTTGATAAGATTTCATACCATGCTCTTGGAGCTTGCTTCAACC